>OZ023177.1:24113423-24223423 GCA_963678695.2 Diplodus puntazzo
GATGTGTAACGGAACACATTGTTCATGTAATGTTTGATATCCACCCTCTCAGACGTCAGACTGTAACTGTTGGACTGTAAACTTCCCCTGAAGTCTGGATGTGTTTTCACTTTCAGCGATGGCGGCGCTGGTTTCGGTGACGTCGTCTGTACATTAACTGTCTCTCTCTGCTCGCTGACACCAGATCAGATGAGACATCTGACACTTGGCCTGCGTTCGTGACTAACGGCCTTTTATTGTATCCTGTGATTTTAGTCTCGACTCATTGAGGAAGTCGACGTTGAGCTCTGAGAATTGATGGGTTTGTTTTTCTGCACGAGGGGATTTTAAAGGTCGCCGTGAACGAGAGAGTGACGAGATCAGCAGCATCCATGTCGTCAGGGGGACGACTTATTTTATTACAGACTAATTATAGATCAGAGTTCAGCTTTATTTAGGAGGTGAAGACATTTATAACGACGGATCCAACGGGCTTAAAGGAACAGTACACACAAAAATATGAATTATCTTCAGAGAGTTTTGGTGAGTAAGAAATTAAAAACAGATAATATTATAACTCGTCATCATCAGTGTTGTACAGAGAAAAACTAATCCTGTATTTAAAATATTCCTCTGTAGAACTGATCAGGTAAATATAGAAGCTCATCAGTGCCAGAGGAAATTATAAGATGTGTTTTTTTTAAGATAATAAGAAAAACGTAACTTTTAAATTCAGTCAGATGCTAAAATAAAGAAGAAGCTCGTTGGCTTCAGTAGACGTCACTGTCATTACCTCAAACTGTTATTTCTTTGAACGTTTTACACTAAAAATCTTAAATAACGCACTTTTGAACCCAGATCTGTTGTATCCTAATCTGAAGGTGTTGGCTCTCACCCTGTCGTCGCTCACTGAGAAGGCTAATGTCTGCAAACAGCTCGTCTGCTGCGATCGGTCTGCAGAAGGGAACCGATCACAACCTGATCTGAGGAGACGTTACGTGCACACTTCAGTCGGGGTGCATGCCAACACTTTTGTCTCAGCAGCTGCAGTGAAGAGTTCAGCTGTAAAAAGGATGTGGATAACATCTGCAGTCGAGCCTGAGCGACGTGTCGGTGAGCTGATGATGTCGGCCTGTCACAGATGTATCAGTGTATCGACTCGTTGGTGGATCCATAGTGAGGAGACGATGACTGGGTTGTTATTTTAGGGTGAACTGTTCCTTTAACATCAGTATTATTAACACTGTAGTTTAAAGTTTGTTGTATTTCATTAATCACCGTCTTTAACTCCTTCTGACTCTCCTGGCGTCACTAAACTGCTCCGTTGTATAAAATCATTTTATGTCCTGATGGTTCTGGCTCAGGTGAGGTGAGACAGGTGAACCTGTCTGTCTCTGATGTCAGCGAGAGGTTAAAGTCCTGTGATTGGCCGCCGTCGCAGCTGAGCTATTAACCTTCGGTCACAGCGGGCCGACAGGTTGAACCAGCAGACACACCTGCTGCAGGTGTGACCAGGAAGCATTCGGCTCGCTGTCTCTGATCAGGACGCTGAGATCTGAGGCTGCGTGTTAAGATGGCCGCTCATGTTTCTGATGGATTCTGATCTCATTACGTCTGGAAACACGCGCTCGGTTTGCTGATTGTGTCTCCAGACTGACATGTTTGCTCACGTTGTGTAACTTCCTCAGATACAAGACGTGTTTGTTCTGTGTGACCTGAGACATGCAGACAAACATACGATCAGTTTGAGAATATAAGATAATCAGATGTTTCTGTTGGGGTTTGAAGAAAAGTCAACACTTTCCTCCTCGTCTGACCGACAAACACAGACGGCTGTTAGATCCAAACGTTTCCTCCGTCCTGTCAGCTTTATAGCAGCAGCTTCTGGTTAATGTGCCGCAGTGACAACAGTCACATGGAAACATTTGGATCCTGAACGCACCTCTCGGTTCATTACAGCACACTGCAGAGAACCCGGTGTGACCTGGTGTCCTTCAGAAGCAGCTGTCGAGTGATTATTGTGAATGTAAAGCAGTTTTGGTTGTGATGACAGTGTTGTTGTGAACATGATAACGCTGTCCTGTTAGTGTGATTGTTGTGTGTACAGTCACACCTGTCGTCACTGGAGTGGGTCGTGTTCTTCAGGTTCGGCAGAACAGAACACAACTGTAGCTTGGAATCTGTTGATCCCAAATATCTGTTTTTATTCTCCTTGATGTCTAATAATCGATATCGGCCCATCGATCGATTCCTCATCGATCGTTCATGTTTAGAGTTTAACAAACGACCTCAAAGATGTCAATGAAAGTTTACATTTTTAATATATTGGTAATTCATAACAGAACTTAAGAGAATGGACCAAATACTATTTATAAATATACAACATGATATGATATAATAACGTGACATTGTCCTTAAAGGAGCACGTACGTAGAAGTGAAACTTTTCTTCTTTCTAACTAATAAACAAACGACTGTCTTCATTTTATTTGCCGCCCAGTTAAATAAATTAACAACATCTATTTTTCCACCTGGTGTTATAAAATAACTTCATAACACACATCGTCCTCCTGCGTGAACCTGCCAACAATGTCTGTTTGTTAAATTAATTTACGCTACTCGTCACGGAAATAAACAACGTCTGATTGGTTTCTGATTTTCCTCTGATTCATATCAACGTGAACAGAATCTCTTCTGGACCTGGTTCTGGTACTGTTCCTGGCTATCCTGTTCTGGATTGAGTGAGTCCAGACAGTCGGACTCGATCTGTGACTCTGTGGTTGACTCATTCAGTCTGAAACTAACTGTAGAGTGAACACAGAAGGAATCAGACCTCTTATTATATATATATGTGCGTGTGTGTGTGTTTGTGTGTGTGTGTGTGTGTGTGTGTGTGTGTGTGTGTGTGTGTGTGTGTGTGTGTGTGTGTGTGTGTGTGTGTGTGTGTGTGGGGATTTTCCTCGTCGGCTCTGTAAAACTGGTTTTTGCACCATGAGGGAATTTCCTGCTGCGTCTCTGAGTCAGTTGCACAGGAAGTGAAAGCAGCGACCTTCAGTCTGGTTCGTTATTAGCGGCTGTTTCACTTTCAGATGAAATCGTCTTGCTGTTGAATAACTGGCAGCTGATGATCCTGTAGGTGGCGCTCTGTTCTCCGACACTGTGATCCAGAATGAGACGCATCACAGTCAGCGTCCGTGTTCCCGCTCTCCAGAGGATGATCACGATTATTCAGACTGCTGATTGATCTATTGAGTATTTTCTCCAGTTGCTGATCAGTGTTTCCTCCTGAGAGACACCAGACAACATTCACATTAATCAGGCTGACAGCACAGAATTGTTTCTGATTAATTGATCATCAAAATCATTGGCAACAGAAACAGAAAGCAACAGCTAATCTTGAGTTTCATTAAATGTCTGGATAAAGAACAGACCGTGATTATTAAATGCTGAAGTTTACAGGCCGGAGAAACTGACAGCACAGCTCTTCATATTTAGCTCCAGGCTAAAGAAGCTGTTAGCTCCAACTCGTCCCCCTCAGTAATGATCCGTTGTTACAGCTTGAGTTAAATTATATTTAAGATTTAAAAACAGATTTAAAGAGTAAAAAAAATAAGAAAATAATTATTAAATTAATGCAAAATGTTGCTGTTGTTGTAGCATCAGTTTCCTGAAGGCGTTACAGCGTCCCACCAGACTGATCATCTTCACGCCGCGACGCTGTGAGGTCATCATCGAGAGACTGTGAAGAAGGCGTTGAGACGAGGATGAGATGATTGACAGGCGTCACTGTGGACGCCTGATGTCGGAGGACGGTTTGTGATGAAGTCAAATCTGACTGCTTCTGTTTTCTGTTCCAGAGTCTGAAACCAGCTCAGCATGAAGACCAGGATCATCGTGCAGAGTGATGTCATCAGGACGAGCCCGCTGTGGTGTCAGTGAGCCCCGCCCACCGGCCTGCACGCCGCCTGAAGACGCAACACACACTGAAACTACGAGGCGCACACACTCACACTGACTCAGTTAGCGAGGCCTCTCTCTCTCTCTCTCTCTCTCTCTCTCTCGCTCGCTCTCTCGTTCTGCCAAGCGCCATCAGGATGACATCATACCCGACCGACACAATGGAGCTCTTCATCCTCTGAGGTTCCTCGCCAGGCTGCGTCACTGCGCTGGACCGCCGGCCCGGGACGCCCAGGAGGAGGAGGAGGAGGAGGGGGAGGAGGACTACGAGCAGGGAGGGAGGGGGGTGGGGGGGAGGGAGGGAGGGAGGGGAGTAGTTTGACATGTCGGAGCATCCTGTGGGACCAGGATCATGGTCCAAGTCTGGTTCCGGGACGTTGAGGTCCGGAGTGGTGCGGACCATCGGGGCCGAGGCTCTGGTGGCTCTGCTGGAGGGCGGGCTGGACCGGGTGGTTCTGATCGACAGCCGGCCCTTCGTGGACTACAACGCCTCGCACATCCTGGAGGCGGTGAACGTGAACTGTTCCAAGCTGATGAAGAGGAGGCTGCAGCAGGACAAAGTCCAGATCGCAGAGCTGCTGCAGCACTCGGCCAAGAAGAAGGTGGGTCACCAGAACTTTACATTTCTGTCTCCAGAACCGATTCCAGATCAATGAATCTACATTTTAAACTCATTTGGTCAAACTGTTCAGAACAACAGTCGACTTCGTCCTTCTGCTGATGAAAAGTTTCAAAGCTCGGAATCTTTGTTTTGTTATTGACGTTCTGTTGAATCCAGCCGAGTCTCTGCTGACCCGACAGGTTCTGGTCGTCTTCACACGTGAAACAAACAAATAACTCGTGACTGAAATGTGAAAAGAAGTGAAACAGAAACCCGACATTGTTAGAACGGCTCATCAGTTTCACTTCACGAGTGTCAGGATGATTCTGACAGGTTCTGTTGATCCAGATAATCTCCACAGATGAACATAAATTAACTGTGTAGCAGTAAGAAGCTAATGCTAGGCTACAAACAGACGACATCACGGTCACATGACTGAAACGTCTCCACCACTAAGAGTCTTACTGCACAATTACTATCCAGGTTTTCTATAAACTGATCAGTGTAAAGTTGTACAGTCAGAGTTAGAACAGTGTGTAACTAAAGTGGCTGTAAAGACGGACTAGTGAGTAGATGAGTCTCCGTGTTCGCTGTGAGGACGTTTAATGTCCCCGACAACCTCTGTAGTCTCATTCAGACACTCGTTAGCAACCGCTAACTGTTTTTAACACATGAAGAGCTTCATGATTAAACTGTGGGACATTAATGATGATTTTATGTTGCAGAACAAAATATATATCTTCCACACATCTTATTTCACACATTTAACTGAAAAAACATTTAACAATTACAATTGTTTAGACGAGGGGACAGGATGTGCTAACATGCTAACATGCTAACATGCAGAGAAAGAAACCCAGAAAATATTCACATTTAAGAAGCTGGAATCAGAATCTTCTAACAATAATAAAAAAAACTTTTTTTATACAGCAGCTTTTAAAAACAGAGTTTACAAAGGAAACACAAAGAATCGACGCCAGTCATTACAAGTAAAAGGGAATAAAAGTGATAAAACGGGCAAAATTACAGAAAATATAGGGAAAATAAAGAGTGAAATAAATAAAAGAGGACATCACATCAAAGGAATTAAGAGCAGATAAAACGAATAAACAGAATAAAAGCGACTGGTTCATGAGTTAAATCAGACGTGTGGACGTTGCTCAGCGGAGAGAGAACATGGAGGCAGTGAACAGACCTGAGATCAGTGGACTCTGCAGATATTAACATGAACGTGGATAGTTTCTTCAGACGGACGCTGACGGAGGCGTCTGACCTCACAACAGCTTATTTATCCTGAACAAAGACGGCTGGCGAGCGGCGAGGCGGCTCCGCCCTCTGCGGTGGCTGTTAAACTGAAATAACAGCTCGCAGGAAGCTCGGCCGCTCGTCTGATTACTGAGGCAACATTTTCCGTCCGATTACGAGCCGTAATTAATTCTGAGCAGCGATGGAGAGAAAGCAGAGTTTCCTCCAGCGAGGACGAGTTGTAGAGCAGCCAAACCACCGAGGATCAGTCTGAGACCAGAGGACCACTGCCGGGGACGGACCCTGCATCCTGAATCTGTCTGTCCTCACCTGTCTGTCCTCACCTGTCTGTCTGCGTTTGTCTGTCCTCACCTGTCCTCATCTGTCTGTCCTCATCTGTCCTCACCTGTCTGTCCTCATCTGTCTGTCCTCATCTGTCTGTCCTCACCTGTCTGTCTGCGTTTGTCTGTCCTCATCTGTCCTCACCTGTCTGTCCTCATCTGTCTGTCCTCACCTGTCTGTCCTCATCTGTCTGTCCTCACCTGTCTGTCCTCATCTGTCCTCATCTGTCTGTCCTCACCTGTCCTCACCTGTCTGTCCTCATCTGTCCTCATCTGTCTGTCCTCATCTGTCTGTCCTCACCTGTCCTCACCTGTCTGTCCTCATCTGTCTGTCCTCATCTGTCTGTCCTCATCTGTCTGTCCTCACCTGTCCTCACCTGTCCTCACCTGTCTGTCCTCATCTGTCTGTCCTCATCTGTCTGTCCTCATCTGTCTGTCCTCACCTGTCCTGTCCTCACTGTCTGTCCTCATCTGTCTGTCCTCATCTGTCTGTCCTCACCTGTCTGTCCTCACCTGTCTGTCCTCATCTGTCTGTCCTCATCTGTCTGTCCTCACCTGTCTGTCCTCACCTGTCTGTCCTCATCTGTCTGTCCTCACCTGTCCTCACCTGTCTGTCCTCACCTGTCTGTCCTCACCTGTCTGTCTTCACCTGTCCTCACCTGTCTGTCCTCACCTGTCTGTCTTCCTCCTGATCCTGTGGTCTTCCTTCGTCCCGGTGCTGCCGGGTCGTCACACCTTCCTGTGTTTCGCTGTGTTACCTGTGAAACGTTCAGGTGATTTTGAGAGTTTAGATGTTAAAACTGAAATAATTCAGCTCCTCAGACTCAGTCAGGGAGGACGGGATACTCACCTGTCACCTGTTTATATGAGTCACATCACAGTACACAGTGTCAGCGTTGTGTCGAGTGTACTGCAGCAGAACTCATCAGAACTCATCAGACGTTAGAGGTGAAACACTGTAGCAGCAGAACATCAGAGGTAGATTCAGAAGACACGATGTGCGACTAACAGTGTGCTGTGATAAAACGTCAGGTGTGTTTAATGATCCTCCTCTGTGTCTGCTGTAGTTGGAGCTGCAGGGCGATCAGGAGGTGGTCGTGTACGATCAGAGTTCTTCAGACCCGGCTGCTCTCAGCGCCGAGTCTTTCCTCAGCGTCCTGCTGGTGAAGCTGGAGAGGAGCTTCCCCTCCGTGCACCTGCTCTCAGGTCAGTCCCACACAAAAGACTAGAGGCTAGACACCTGTGAGACAGACTAGTCCAAGACCAGGCTCAGAGGTGAAAGATCCCTGAGACCCAGACGAGTCCGAGTCAGCGCCAGAGAGACAGAGTCCGAATCCAAACAGCGGTGAGACTGAGACTAGTTGTAGTCGATCCGTGAGACGGAGACGATAGAAGAAGCTGATGTTTAAAACGAGAGAAGCGATGGACCCAAACAGCCTCCACGTGGTCGCTCCCTGTTGGTTCTGCCGCTGTTCGGCCCGGTCGCGGTGATAAAGCCGTTCATTAGTTTGAGCGACAGGCGGCTGGACTGCAGGCGTCCTCCCTTCTCCTCCACCGAGGCTGACGTTATGTAAGCATGATGTAATGCTGCGCTGACGACTCCACCCTCCAGCTTTAACAACACAAAGACTTCCTAAAAGCTCTCGGTCAAAGGTTCAGCAGTTACACAACAACGTGTCTGCAGAGAAGAACCCGGAACCTCCTCTGATAACATGGGAAGTGAGAGGGATCAGAACCAGGCTGTAAACATGGACCTCTGCAGAAGAGGAGAAACAGTATGAACCATGAACACAGCGGCCTGCTGCCTCACCACAGCAAGCTGGATTCATCCGCCGCTGGAAATAATCCCAGCAGCCGCTGCGCTGCTTCCTGTTGGAGTGTTAAAGATTTAAGCAACGAGCCACAGACGGACCGACATGTGGGTTTGGATCTGTACGTTCCAGCTGCAGCAATCAGTCCGTTAACGGTTCAGAACTCACATGTGGGTCAGCTGCTCATCCTGATGAGGAAGAGAATGTTTTGTGTTCGACTAAACGATGTATTGATTCATTGATAGTGAAAATATTTATAGTTGCAGCTGTAAATGTGGAGAAACACAAAGTTTCGTTTCAGTCGACTTCTAACGACACTTTCCTTAAAATTCTTTGTGTGTTGGTCTCAGGTGGATTCTCAGAGTTCTCCCACCTGTTTCCTGGTCTGTGTGAGGGGAAGTCCACCCTGGTCCCCTCCTGCATCTCTCAGCCCTGCCTGCCCGTCACCAACATCGGACCGACCCGGATCCTGCCTCACCTGTACCTGGGCTGCCAGAGGGACGTCCTCAACAAGGTGCTGGACGCTCACAGTGGGGCGTGTCCTCTCTGGTGATGTCACATTGTTCAGGTGGTTCTGTTTTAAACTCGGTGGACGGGTTTGAACCGGGTCTGTGTTTCTGTCTCCAGGATCTGATGCAGCAGAACGACATCGGCTACGTCCTGAACGCCAGTAACACCTGCCCCAAGCCCGACTTCATCCCAGAGTCTCACTTCCTGCGAGTCCCGGTGAACGACTCGTTCTGTGAGAAGATCCTGCCGTGGTTGGACCGATCGGTGGAGTTCATAGGTCAGCGGACACTTCTGTACAGGAGCAGAGATGTTAGGAAGCAAACTGACCTGAGAGGACGATGTTTATATGTGGCGGACCCTGCCAGCTCTCTAACTTGACACAGTGTTCTGGGACCTTATTGACCTGATTAATATTGTACATATTGGAATATAAACTACAGACTGCTCCTTTAACATGCTGTGAGCGTCATCAGACTGAACCGTCGCTCTGTTGTGTTTCAGAGAAAGCTAAAGCGTCCAACGCTCGCGTCCTGGTTCACTGCCTGGCTGGAATCTCCCGCTCAGCCACGATCGCCATCGCCTACATCATGAAGAGGATGGACATGTCTCTGGACGAGGCGTACAGGTGAGTCTCCTTCCACACACCTGTGGTTTGTACTCACGTGGATGTGTCGTCCTTCCTGCTGAACTATAAACTGAGTCTAGATGTTTTCTTGTGACGTTGAGGCAGAAACGTGACAAAGTCTCATGAAAACAAACATAACGAGGATGTGAAGCAGACGTGTGACGTCATCGTGTCCCTCTTGTTCTTCTTCTGCGGCCCTTTAATGGTTTCTGACCGTCGTCGTCTTAGTGCAGCGGCTGATAATCACTTCCTCCTCTGACAGAAACGTTGAGCTGAAACATCTGATGGAGCTGATGTGAACTCAGAGTTCAGACTCCTGTTTGATGTCCGTCGGCCACATTCCTCCGTCCTAATGAGCCCAGAGCCTCGTTAACCCTCTAATTAATGTGTGCTGCGTGTCAGTGTTGATTACAGACGCTCGCCATGACTCTCGCTAACGATGGCCGCTGTGTGTGTCCACAGGTTTGTGAAGGAGAAGCGTCCGACCATCTCTCCTAACTTCAACTTCCTGGGTCAGCTGCTGGACTTTGAGAAGAAGATCAAAAGTCCTCTCGGTACTGAAGCTAAATTCAAGTCCAGCGGCGAGGTCCCGGCTCAGCCCGAGGACTCGGAGCCCGCGTCCTGTTGTGAGGCCCCCGGGGGGCTCGGCCTGGTCCCGCTGGAGCCCCTCACCCTGCCCTGCGTTCTGGCGGACGCCCCCGAGGATCGTCTGCTGGCTCAGGCTCTGAGCGGCCTGCAGCTCGCCGACGTCCCTGAAGACAGCGCCCGGCTGAAGCGCTCCTTCTCTCTGGACATCAAGTCGTACGGCGAGCCAGGCGGGAGCGCCACGCACCGCGTGTTCGTTCCTCACGGTGCCTCAGGAGACGCCGGCGAGTTCTACAAACCGTCTGCCTTCAAAGAGGCGACCAGTAAACCGTGCCAGTTCTCCCCGGTGGAGGAGGTGTCGGAGCAGTCCACCCCGGAGCAGAGCCCCGACAAGGAGGAGGCCGACGGGCCGGAGCGGGTCGCACCGCCGGCCTCCAGCGGCTTCACCAAACCTCCGCCCGCTGCTCCGAACTGTTCACAGCAGCTGCAGCGGAGCGGCAGCATGGAGGAGAACGCCACCAGCTTCCTGTTCGGCCTCTCGCGCAGCCAGCAGCACCTGGCCAAACCCGGCTCCAGCGGCGCCCTGAAAGGCTGGCACTCGGACATCCTGCTGGGCCCCGTCACCGTCTCCTCCTCCTCTCTGGCCGGCGGCTGGTACCTCTCCTCCGACTCCACCCGCTTCTACTCCACCTCGGCCATCCTGAGCGGCGGCAGCTTCACCGCTTACAGCTGCGGCCACGGCCTGGAGGCGGTGCGGCGGCGCAGCCGGCAGAGGACCGGCGACCGCGGCGACTCGAGGAGGAGCTGGCACGAAGAGAGCAGCTTCGAGAAGCAGCTGAAGAGACGCAGCTGTCAGATGGAGTTCGGAGACGGCATGACGGACAGCCGGTCCAGAGAGGAGATGGGGAAGGTGGGCAGTCAGTCCAGCTTCTCCGGCAGCATGGAGGTCATCGAGGTGTCCTGAAACTGATCCTGGAACTGATCCTGAGACGCCTCAGGACTCTCAGGACGAGACTGACGCTGCTTCGACTCGCGGAGAGAAACATGCAACACACATCGGCCGCCGCAGCGACACCGGACCAGACCGCTCAGCGCTCAACGTGTCGGCCCAAATATAACACGTGTTTATTCTTTCAGAAAGTTTGAGACGTCTTACATTCACAGCTAGCTGACTGTACGAGAGCGAGTGATGCATTGTGGGTTGTTTTTAGTAATGTTGCTATGCTAACAGTGAGTGAGTGAATCAGAGTCGAGTCAGTTTGTGTCAGAGAACAAACTGACGAGCAGCTCCACAGAGAAACATCCTCCTCTTTAAAAAGTCTGTTTCCGTCTTATATTTGGGCCGAGCCGTGACGAGGTCGCAGCCGCCGCCGCGGCGTGGGCGCCAGTGAAACACAACGCGAGGACGACATGCCTCCTGTAGCAGGAACACAGCAGACCTGCAACCGGGAAGAGTTTCAGAGCTGAATGACGTCTGAAAGTGAAAACTCTTCTTCTTCTGTTGGATGTCAGCAGATTATCTTCCGTACTTTATGGTGATGACGGTATGGTATGGTGACACCTGGAGGCGGGCTCAAACTTCTTCTGTGGTACTTCCTGCTACAGGAGGCGTCTCCATGACGACGCAGACTGGAGGTAATGAAACGGGCTGAATCCATCCAGTCACTCATCGTCCTGCTGCTGGAGATCCAACAAACAGTTTCATGTTTATATTTTTACGATTTGTTTGTAGAACTTCTGTGCAGAAGATCAGTGATGATGATGATGATAATAATAATAATATTGATAATGATAATGATTATGAGTGACGGGACATTCAGACACGAGGTGAGATAACACACAGCGTCAGACGTTTGGATTCAGCCAAAGTATCAATCAACCAATGAGAACACCGTGAGGAGCTGCAGGTGAGCTCACCTGTGTCACCTGCAGCGCTCAGCTCAGGGTCGGGTCGGGTCGGGTCGGGTCGGGTCGATGTGTGTTGCAGTAAACTGTGACTGACGGACTCTGAGCCCTCCAGCGGTCCGTCTGCTCTGCGTCTGCTCGAGGAGGATGATTTTGTGTCCGGTGAACTCTGTGAGGTGGACAGGTGACGTCTCAGGTGAGGCAGGACTGAGCAGCGGACACACAGACTCACAGTTCATGTTGCACTACTGTGGTTTAAAGAATGATCGATTAAAAAGTTATAAATCAGTAAAACAAACGTGATGATGTCAGTTTGTTTCCTCGCTCACGGCGCCCTCTGCTGGACTCAGCGTGTGACGACAGCACTGATGTATCTGCACAGATCAATAATCTGATCAGATGACTGATAATGTTCATGATTGTTCTGACTGACAGAAAACATTTAACCTGCAGCGTCAGAAGAAGAACAGCCGCCACATCAGAATCCTTCATCAAACTAAAATATTCTTTTAATGAAAATTAAACTCACTGTTCAGATTAACACAATTTAAACTGAGCAGAATGAAAAAGTCATAATTCAACTTTAGATTTATTGGTTATTGAAGATCTTAATGTTTTTATCTGGTTTGATTAGAAATGAGCTGAAATCATTAAAACTGGAGCTGAAGTTTAGTTTGTGTTGATTTACTGCAGCAGATGTTTCAGGTTGATCTGAGGGAGGAGGAATTTATTATTATTAAACTCAAATCATTTATCAGATAAATAAACAGATTCAGCTCTGCTAATACTTTATTACAATAACAGATAACTATAATAATAATAATGTTACTTTTACACTTTGAGAAACTAGTTTTACATGATTGAAACATTTCAGGGAACAAAAACAGACATAAAATAAATAATAAATCAACACATCTGGAGATGAGAGGTTTCCTCTGGACATGAAGCTGATGTAATCTGTAATCTGTAAAGTAACTAGTTACTGTCAGATAAAGTACTTGAGTAGATGTACTCAGTTACTTCTCCCTCAGCAGTGAGCAGGCGTCCAGCAGGGGGCGTCCTCACCTGCACACTGACTGTTCACACTGCCAGGGTTCTGTTCCCTCAGTGCGGACTGCAAGGTGCCATGTTTAACTGCCAGGGTCTGATCCAGGTGAGAGACTTCACCTGGATCAGACTCAGAACACAGTCTGACTCCAGCTGCTCAACAGTCACATGTTCACCTGACTGACAGGAAATAAACTGTATGTGGAACTTTACAGAAAAGTTCCATTAATACTATATATTATTATTATTATTATCTGTGTACTTTGATCCTTTTAGTTGGTGTTCGTGCTGAGATGATGCTGCTGCAGCACTTTCAGTCTTAGCACTTTTTGTATTTGTACACTGCGACAGTATGGAAGCATATTTCTGCCAGCTGTAATATAAACAAAGTTAAAAAAAAATAAAGTATTATTAATATTATTATAATAATCCTGATGAAAAAACAAAGATTCACATTTTAAGTCATGATAATAAAAAGTCAGAATTATGAGATTTAAAAAAGAGAAGAAAGATGATATTTTATACACTTTTAGTTTTTATCATCTTTCATTTTAACTTTTGAATCATTTTAAATTGTGATAAATTATATCACAATTATAACAGCATGGAGAGAGTGTGTGTGTTGGAGACGAGGAGGGGCGTGTCCAGATGAGGGGGCGTGTCCAGATGAAGGGGCGTGTCCAGAGAGGCTGCTGGTCCTCCTGTCAGTCAGTACTGAGGGATCACAGCCGCGGAGTGTCCGGCAGGTTGACTGCTGCTCCACAACTCGGAGTCAAGTGTAGTTCAGCAGCTCTGCCCGGTGTGTGTGTGTGTGTGTGTGTGTGTGTGTGTGTGTGTGTGTCCGCGGCTCGGGCACAGAGTGTTGGAGGAGCCGGTGAGCAGCGCGGAGCGGAGACGCGCGGTGATTGGTGCCATGTTTGTGTAACGGCGGCCAGCTGCAGGTAAGCTGCTCTGATGACCCTCATCAGCTCCACCTTTACCTTCACCTCCACCTTCACCTTTACCTCCACACCTATGACCGGCTCGTCCTAACGGTCAGCAGCAGATGTAGAACCGGGCCGAGGCAACTCGATCCGCCCGGCGGCTCCGCGGAGGGAGAAGTGGCCCTTCGGTCATGTAAGCGGAGAGCAGCCGCACCAGACCGCAGAGGGAAATATAGATTTAAATGATTCTGTTGGTAATTTAGGGGAAACATACACGAAATAATGTAATTTAACGAAGAGTCAGACTCACATCTTGACTTCGGCTTATATCATCCACACACAAATCCATCATACTGACAGAAATTCTACTTTGACCAGCACTTCTGCGCTTCTTTCTCACGTCCTCCCAGAGGCTGGTCGGTACGTGGTGACAGGTGGTATCTAGTAGGCTGAAATTGTCCAGAGTCTGAAGTGGATCACATTGAGGCCGAAATTACGAACTAGTCCCTAAATGGTTCCTCAAACCGAGTCAAGGTCCAACACAGTAATACTGACAATGTGGCCGAGTTCTCCTTAAATCGACAGAATTGTGAATGGGGTTTGGCGCAGTGACACAGACAGGTGAAGGGCAGCTCTGCAGTTCGTCAGTGGAAAATAAACATGTACCGGGATGAAAGACGAGCCGAGCCGCAGGTGTGTGAGAGGCAGCCGGGCAGCAGGCGGCCAGAGCCCGGCGGAGTGTCGGCGGCTGCTCGGTGTGTCGGAGCCCTTTTGTTTGGCCTGAATGGATCCTGGTCTGAATGGATCCTGGTCTCCAGGGCCGACAGATATCACGGCCCCTCATTGTTCCAGCCGGGGTGACCGGAAGGTCTCCGTTAATCTCCTGTCGGCTCTGACAGCTCGGCCTCACCTGGTTTTAGCGGGAAAACACTCCGTTTAATGTTTTGGACGGTGTGAATATTGAGTGTCACAGTTAAAGTGTTCCTGAGGGTCAGAGGGCAACTCATCAGTTCCCTGCTGTGACCTCTGCACGTCACTGGTGTGAGAGGGGAGCTCAGGTGAGGTCACCTGGCCAGTCTGCAGGACAGGTGACCAGTTCGTGGAGTTCATATTTTTACATGACGTGACTGCTGACGTCACTGGTGTTAATGGCTCTGACCGTTAAATGACGTCATCTTGTTCTAATGTTTGTCTGACTGGAGTTTTTAAAAACACATTTTTTCCTCCTCTGGTTTCTAAAACTTCCCATCAGCACTAACAGTGTGTCCAGCACACAGAGCCACAGGTGAGATGTTACCTGTGATGGACGACCACATCGGCCAATCAGAAGCCAGACAAACAAAGACGACGAGCGGAAAACCAGAGATTTATAAAAGCTGTTTACCAAAACACGCAGAAAAGTCACTGCAGTAACTGAGCGTGTGTTCAGGCCTGTGGTCACCACAACCACCTACAGTGATGTTAGCTCGCTGCTAGCTCGCTGTTAGCTCGCTGTTAGCGTCTGACGGCTGTTTTTCCTGGAGGTCAAAGGTCGTCAGGCTCTTAGAAAGCCACATTTGCTGATGCTGAACACTTGAAGGACCTTTGAGCCGAGCGTTGTGTAATCTGAACTGCTTTCAGCCCATTTGAGGAGGTTTTTCCCGTGTGGGTCAGATAGCGGAGGATTAAAGTCCACAGCTGGTCCTGGATCTGTTGCTCTTCATGGGAACGTCCCTCCGGCCGCCGTCCTCCTGAGAGACTCTATTTCTGGATGTTTCCCGGCTCTCAGAGTTTCTGCTGATGGAGGAAGTTTACTGAACTAACATATCTGGAAGGAAAACGCTGGAGTCCCAGAGCAGAGGAGGAGACGAGCTGCTTTCTGGTGATTTATTCTGCGTGTTATTGAAGCGTATCGAGTGTGTTCACAGCTGCATGTTCATGTTGAGCAACGTACAAAAATCAACCTGAACATAATTAAAATCATGAGTTGGACTGGTGAACTCTCTGTCCGATCCCAGCCGGTCCTCATCAGGACAACGATTGTTTATGAGGACAGCAGCTCGTTAGGACCTGATATGTGTTAGTTACCAGGTGGCGACCTCATGTGGCTGCAGTCATTATCACAGCAGCAAAGGAGGACGTCAGGGGAAGTCGTCCAGTCTGAAACCAAAAGTCAACAATGGATTTTTTAGTTTTTACATAAAATAGATCTGCTCGTAACATTTTCAAACTCAAAGAACAGTTTGAAATATTCAGCAAAAATACATCAACATTCCTTCAGTGAGTCAACAACAAACTACAGAAGAGAGAAACTCAGTTTGTCACACGGTTCAGTTCCTCTGATCTGTCCAGAGTGAACCCTCCTCACCAACACATCAATAAACGATCTCTGAGGAAGAACATAAACCAACATGGCCGACGCTGTCAGAGCTTCCTCTGGTACCAGTCAGCTGATCGGCAATTTTTCAGTAATTCTCTAAAAGATATAAATAAATTGATGTTTTGCTGTCGCTGGCTGTTACCGGGCATCTCGTGTGCGTGTGTGTGTGTGTGTGTGTGTGTGTGTGGTCTGTTGCCGTGGCGACGGGCTGATGTAACCGTACCTGCCAGGTGCTGCTGTGATGTGCAGGAGGAGCCCGTGTGGGATTATGGGACAGAAACAGGAAACTGGAGCTGATGAGTTTCTCCAGGAGTCGAGTTTCAGAGCAAAGGACAGTTCAGTGATTTCACAGTGGGAGAGGCAGGAGGGCTGATCAATACCGATCAATACAGTTTGATCTGTTATCTGACTGTCAGCAGAATGACAGAGTGACATCAGATCAGCTTTGATTAGGTTCAGATAACGAGCTGATGTTTATTGTTATTATTCCACTTCTGGAGCCTGTTGGTGTGTAAAAGCATGATGTCAGACTGACACACAAGTTATCTGACTGATAATCAATAATCACTTCATCTGAACTGTGGAGCTCTCGCCTGGTCAGCAACCGACCCAACAGAAGGTTCTGGTGTGAAGATCTCTTAAAGCCAGCAGGTTTTTAATGTTTGACCTCTGATGTTTGTTCACTGGGTGCAGTTTCATATTAATGGAGCTGAGCAGACTGTTTGTTAATCCTGTGTGTGTGTGTGTGTGTGTGTGTGTGTGTGTGTGTCCGTGTGTGTGTGTGTGTGTGTGTGTGTGTGTGTGTGTGTGTGTGTGTGTGTGTGTGTGTGTTCTCTTCTAATCCTTCACTCTGAGTTTTTATTTTTTCTGTCTTAAAGAAACTAACAATCACAACTGAAGCTTAAATCATAAGTCCTGCATTTTAATATATATATATGTATATATATATGTATATTAAAATAAGTTCCCAGCATGCCGACTGATTCCGTGATATAATTGGAGCTTTATCACTGATGTATTAATGTGTCAGCTGTACTTATCATTGTTTAAATACCACGCTGACCTTCTGATATTCAGCGTCTGTTAGAAACGTGGTGTTAATGTTCCAACATGTGGCAGCATGTCTGTACCAGCCTGTCTGCTTCTGTGTCTAAAGTGCTAAAGTCTTACCTGCCAACATTGATCAGCTGTTTGAACACACTGTTTACACTGATTTCACCATTTACACTCCATTTATGAAAGAAGAAACATGTTATTGATCTAAACATGTCACATGTTACAAAGACACTAAACAGGAACAATATAGGCTCCTTCTTTGTCCCCGTGGAGAAAGTCCCCAGACTCCCTTAACAAATGTGTCAGTTTAGTGAGTTGTTGAGTTGGAGACACTTTATAAACTCTTTGAAACTCTGTCTCTGACTCATTCTGCATTATTTGGACCTTCTTGTTAATTCTGCAGAAATCAGATTACTCCGGGTGGATGCTGACACCGGGTCTGAACAGCCTCATTGTCTCGGTCTGATTGGGTTTAAAGAGGTCCGTTAAGACGGATCAGGACAAAGGTCATCAGTGACGGTCCAGCAGCAGATAGATGATCAGATTAACATGTGTCCCTGATCAATAACAGTGACTTCCTCTCATCAGCTGTTTCTGCTCCCTGTGGATCTGTGCGGTTCAGTGTAATTAAATCTGGATTATCAGATTATTAAAGATTAATGTTGAAGAATTCTGGTGCAGATTAACAGCTGTTTGGATCTCTGACACGTTTCGGATTCACTTTGTGTTCATTGATTTTCTGTTCGAGCAGAATCTGAAGCATCAGGAGCTGATTGATCAGTTACTGAAGGCCGTTCAGTAATCAGTTACATTAACTGACGTCCAGTTTGTCTTCATCAGCTGGTGTTTACTCTCCGTACACAAAGTAACTGACAGTGGAAATACTCGAGTAAAGTACAAATACCTCTAAATTGTACTTAACTGCAGAGTAAATGTACTCAGTTACTCGTCACAGTGATCGTAGTGACTGAGGATGACAGTGTTGTTCAGCCGCCTCCCGCTGAGGAGCTCTAAGTCGTGTGGCTGTTTTCTCTGCCGTCAGCCACCTGTCAGCTGCTCTACAGGCCCCGCCCCCTGCCCCTCCCCCACCTGGCCATAATGAGTCATTAATTAGAGGCTTAGACTCTCAACAACAAGCTGCTGCAGCAAATCCAGGTCCTGCAGAGACCTGGATCCTCGGTAATCTGTCACACATGAAACCCAGAGTCTTTGCCTGAGACGCCGCAGAGACGCTGCTCACCTGTGGACGCTTCTAAAGGTAAGATCCCTGCGGCTTCATCTGTGTCCGCTGAACCGGTTCAGGCTCGGAACTAACAGGACTTTTAAATAAAAGAGGTGCAGAGACTTCCTGTGCAGTCAGAGTGTCTTCAGGTGTCGGTGTTGTGAAAGTGGGTCAGGACCCTCCAGAGGAGGACGGTCCGGTTAGAGAGCGCTCGGTCCGGTCTGCTTTAAACTCACAGCCAACGCTTTTATTGTGAAACATCTGCAGGAAATGTACAGAGAGGAGTGGAGCTTTTATTGTTCGATGAAAACAAAAAGATTTGGATCAGATTTTAATATTGTGGGAGGCCAAGAGAATTTATTATTTATATATATAGATATTTATTTATTGATTATTGATCATTTCTGTAACTGCCTGTCTGTCCTCTCAGCAGGAGGTGGCATGACAGAAATTAGAATGTTATGATTTCAATTCTTAATTGTAAATCAGTGATGACGAGCCTTCAGTTTCAATCATCAGCCTGCGGCTAGCTTAGCGTTAGCCTGCGACTAGCTTAGCGTTAGCCTGCAGCTAGCTTAGCGTTAGCCTCTTCCAGACTCTTCTCCTGTGTGATGAAGATCAGCTGACTGGTACCAGAGGAAACTGACAGCGTCGGACATGTTGGTTCATTTTCTCCTTCAGAGATCCTTTATTGATGTGTTGGTGAGGAGGGTTCACTCTGGACAGATCAGAGGAACTGAACTTTGTGACAAACTGAGTTTCTTGTTGAATCACTGAAGGCTGTTGTTGTTTTTGGCTGAATATCATTTGATTTGAGTAAAAGCCTCCAGCAGGAAGTGGAGCTGCTGCTGTAACATCTTTGTGAAGAAGCCTGTCAGGACAGAAACAGCTGATCTGTGTGAGAGCGTAACGATGGCAGAACCGTCAGCGGCAGGAAAGTGTTTAAATCATAAATCACATGAAGCTTCAGGAGGTTGTCTGAGTGTAAATAGTTGTTGAGGTGTTTGTGTGTCAGCAGTCCAGGTCGATCTGTCGTCGACGTCTATTGGCTCGACTCCAAACTGGACTGGAGCTATTTTTAGTTTTACAGCCTCACTGTTGGATCAGACTGAACTGATCTGGAGTCTGGCTTCACGCCGGCCGTCTGTAGTAACACATGAATCTGTGGAAACGAGCGTTTTAACAACACAATAGATCACCAAGAAGTGAAACTCTCTGTCTTTATTGCCTCTGTGTTCATCCTTTAGAGTCTGACCTTCTTCTTCTTCTTCTTCTTCTTCTTCTTCTTCTTCTTCTTCTTCCACAGTCGACTCGACCTTTGTTCATGTTGTTGAGTTTTGCTCTCACATAATCCCAAATGTTTCTAACGATGAGACATCCACACATTTACTCAGTTGGTGCGTTTCATTCGGTCGCCTGTCGCTGCCTCCGTGAACAAGACTAAATGTTCCGTGAATAAATCTTCAGCTCGGGATCGCTGCTGCAGTCAGGCTGGTCGACAGGACTGAAGATGAATCACCTTTGTAATCCCACAAGTTACCGTCGGTAAACGGCTCCGAGTCAGAACCTGATGAGACTCCAGGAGGTCTGGATCTGGTCCAGACTGCAGCCAGCTGCTAACTTATTTGTTTCATCTCTTTGTTCATACACATGAATCAGATCTGTGTGATGCAGTTTGATTTGATATAATAGTTCAGCTGTCTCTCTTCTCATCTCTCTGATGAAGACGCAGAGAGGCCGTTTGTGTCTCTCAGCAGTTTCAGGATTATGATGGATTATTATTATTATTATTGTTATTATTATTATTATTAGCCTTCCTGGACTTTCGGGCGCTGTGGGACTTCCTGTCACAGACGGACTCGCTCACGGAGCCGCTGGCGTTCAGACGGCCGTCACACTGATCATGTGTTGATGAGTCCGATGTCACAGCTGCTGGATTAGCGTCGATGCCGAGCGGCTGCTGATGAGTATGGATTAATCACAGCCAGCGGTGAAGAAATCAGGCCGGCAGCTGAAGCGACCTCGTGGTGTTCATCATGGCTGAATGAATCTTAAAGGAGCAGGCTGGTGTGTTTCAGCTTAGCTTAGCGTAGCTTAGCACAAGGACTGGAAGCCGAGGGGAAAGAATCCACGTTTGTCTGATCATCATGTTCTTGGTGGTCGCTCAGTGTTCTGATGGTTCTGTGTGGTGGTGCAGCTCGGCCCGATCAGACAGAAGCCAGGAGCAGAAAAGTGCCATCGTCCAGGCGCAGCTCCTGGACCAGTCGGTGCTTCTCATGATCCCCTTTTGAACCAAAGCGGTTCAGGTGCTGGTTCTGAGCCGGGGCCTGCTCTGGAACCAGGTCTTTGGCTGCTGGAGCCTTGTGGGACGCCACAGGAACGACTAGCTGAAGTTTCTATTTCTGGCGTCAGTAGTGATCCAGTTAAACGGACCGGCCTCGTGCTCAGTGACGCTTCTGGACTGAACCGATGTTTCAGATCGGATCAGAGCCACACAGTGAAACGGGTCATTTCAGGGGGTTTGTGTATAAAAAAGGATTCGAGCTGTCTGTGCATCTTTGACGAATTGGCCTCCACACGTCACATCAGCTCCTGAACCTGGCGCTGCTCGGGCCGGGCCGGGCTGGTACAGTAACATGTCCTCTGTGTACAGTATGTAGGTTACAGCTCCCCGCAGAGCGCTGTGGCCTCGATCCAGTCGGAGAGTCAGAGGACAATTAATCAATCCTCAGAGCAGAACCTGCTCTCATTCCCTCACGCTCATTATTACAGAGCTCACATGGTTCATGCGATCATTACATCGGGTCAGAACAGAGGCTGTGCGTCTGTGCGGGGACGACTCAGAGATGTTCAAACATTCTGATCCGAAGCTTTAAACATCAGCAGACTGATGAGCTGGTGTAGAAACAAAGTCCTCGAGCACACAAGCACAGTTTGACATCGCGGAGCAGGAAAAGCACAGGTGATGTTCTGTTCTGTTAAGTGACCCGGTGAGTCCAGATGCACAGAACCAGAGCCCTGGAGCGAGCTCACCTGAATGGACTGCAGCCGTCATTAATGTTTGTTTGATCCAGGTCAAGATGTCTGTGGTGGAAAAGGTCCGTTAACCTGCAGGAGCCTCACCAGCCCGTCTGCGAGCATTTGTCTTTTCAAAATAAAAGCCTGAAGATGCCGTAACGGCTGTTCAATATTCGATAGAGTGGAAATAAAATATTGCACTTGACAGAAAAACATCTGATATTGTCTCACAAATCTTCTCAGATTACAGTCGTTAACAGAGAATCAAGAAATCAGAGAATCTGTTAAATTCATATTTTAGAATAAAAATGAGAAAATAATGAACTTGTTGCAGTCAGATGTTTGATTAAATAAATAAATCTCAGAATATAGTCACAACTTTTTGTAATTATTCTGGGATTAAAGTCGACATCCTGAGATTAAAGAAAATAATATTTGTATTGAAGTGAATGAAGTGCAGTCAGAACCCTGTGTTCAAGAGAAAGGTAGGGATTAGGTGTGTGTGTGTGTGTGTGTGTGTGTGTGTGTGTGTGTGTGTGTGTGTGTGTGTGTGTGTGTGTGTGTGTGTGTGTGTGTGTGTGTGTGTGTGTGTGTGTGTGTGTGTGTGTGTGTGTGTGTGTGTGTGTGTGTGTGATGTAAATCTTCTTACAATCCTCTTTACTGTCCTCTGTGCGCCGACAGACTCTCAGCTGTTTGTTTCTCCTCAGGTTCACTTTCAGTCAAAAAACGTCAGAAATATTCAGGATGTTGTCGTAATTCTATTGGCCAATCACGAGAGCCGGTTAAGGTTTCAGCGCCTTTTCGGAGTTAAAGGACCAAACCAGAGATTTTATGTTTATGTGTTTAAAACCAAACACTCAGTTCACCTTCAGTTTCATTCTCACATCAGGACACACGCAGTGAGACGACCTTTCTTCCTGGGACTACTTTCTGTGGCGGATGTACATGTTCCTCATGAGTAGTTGTGTGTTGGGTTGGTTAACAGGACAGACGTCCCGTCCATGAGTAGTTCTGTATTATGTGTATTCATCGAGATAAATGAATGTGACTGTGTTGTCCGACCTTCTAATAAGCACCTGAATGCACCACCAAGAGAGATTTGCAGTGAAAGCAGAACCAGACCTGACCCGTGCTGTTGGCGCCGCTGTTAGCAACACGGCTACAGAGAGAAGAGTTTGATCTAGAAACCCTGACCTGAGATCTGTGAACAGTCAGAGTGACACATAAACAGATAACTAAATGATGGGGGGCTTTTATTGTGAAGGAGTTAGTGGAAGTGAACATTTAATTGGGGCTGGGACGAGAGCATCACTGGTTCAAGACTCACCTGCAAGCAGGTAGACCAGCTGTGGTGGAAATACAAAACCCTGTGTCACTGTGACATCACTGTGACATCACTGTGACATCAGGATTTACTGCAGAATGAGACAGTTGGCCAGCAGCAGTTCCGGTCGGGTCATCAGCCGTGCAGAGAGTCTGCAGCCTCCAGCTGAGCGCTCGTGGACCAGCCGGCTCCTCAGATGTTGTTTCTGTTGATGATGTCAGCTGTGAACATGATTTATTGGACTGACTCATGTTTGTGTGTAAACACCATAAACACACAACACGTGGTGGTATCAGAACACAGAACAGGTCGTTTTTCATTAATAATAAGTCCACCTGTTCCTCAAACATCACACTGCCTCACCTGACTTCCTCCTTTGCTCCCGTCAGCCCGTCTCGTCTCCACTGATGTCAGCGCTGACTTCTGTCTTTTCTCTGGTGAATGTGAGGAGAAATATCAAAGATGAAATGTGTTGATTTGTGCGTGAGCCGTTTGTAGTCTCGTTCTGTATAATCATCAGGAACATGAAGATATATAAAGTATATTTATCTTCATGTCTAACAGGAGGAAGTGCTGGTGATTTGTGGAGGTCTGTGACTGTGAACAGCAGCAGGATCAATGATTTGTTGAACAGAAGAAGAATCAGTTTGATCTTTAATTTGATTAAATGTTCAGTTTTCAGAATAAAACCCAGTTTGCCTCCTCCGTCTGTCAGAGTTCCTCATCAGTGACTCATTGAAAGTGTGTTTGAACATCAGTTAGACTTTAACACTTTGATTAAACAGTCGGCCGTGTTTGTTCGGTTTGTTCTGCTCTTATCAAGCAGGAACATTAACTAACCAGGAAGTGTTTTCATTTTCCTCCTGAACGTGATGCAGAGCTTTAATGTTGCAGCAGGAGAAAGAAGAACTCAAACATCCGTCATCTTTTACTATTAAACATTAAACCCAAAGAGGAGCAGAACCGAGCCCTGAGGTTTCAGGTCTGTGGAGGTTCAAATAACTATGTAACTTCAGTTATGAGCGTACGTGACGTCAGTAAAATTAGAATAATTCACAGTTGTCTTCTGTATTCAGACGTCTCCTGTTTGTTCTTGTTAACAGAATGTGTATAAAATGATCCTGAACGTCTGTTAGCTCAGAGCTGTTTCATCTGATCACTGAATTATTTATTGTTTTATGTAAAAAATTAGCTGTTAGCTGTTAGCTGGACAACACATGGTTGGTTGGTCTCATATAGGAACTTGTTCACGACCTCCTTGAAGACACGTCAACACTTTACTGTGGTGTTCCCTGATGTGTTCATTCAGCTCGTGGTAACCACAGATTTATATCAACATTAAAAACGAGCTGACTGGGAGACGAGGGAACGGGGAGTGCTTCTTATCTTCTCTATGGAAACAATAATATCAAACACAGTAAAAATGTCTTTGTGTTGTGTGTTGAACGATCAGCTGTTCCGGCTCGCTGTGTTTGCGCTGGTTCTGTTCTGTTTCGTCCACGTCTGGATGGAAGGAACGGAGGATACACACTCGTCCTCGCCCGTCCTCCTCTGTGGACTTCGTCTCCTGACTTCCTCCTTTGCTGCTGTAATAAATCGTACGTCCACTAGAGGTCACCGCCTGATCAGACAGCTGAACGTGGCTGTGTTCCTGACGGCTGAGGAGACGACATGCGGACTTCAGCTGCTGTACATCGACTCCTCTCTGCAGGTTGGCGGTGATGAAACACAGCAGCTGTGTTTAAACCGGCCCAACAGTCGGTTCTGGTTCAGTCCAGCAGCTCCTCCGCGTCCCCTGCTGAGGTGAACCGCGTCACATGACCTGATGTTTACCTGGTTACATATTAAACTACAGCCTGACAGAGTCAACACAGCGGCCGGCTGCACTCAGAGCTGCAGACGGTGGAGGCCTGCGTCACCATGGAAACGCCTCACAGACGGCGTTTCAACATCCAATCAGAGAGGTGCAAATGTGCCGCTAACACACAGGAAGTGTTGGAGGATAAAACAGACGACTTCATGGAATACCAGCAGAAGTTTGAAGCAGACAGCAGACGTCAGAGGACGATGTGACGTGTCCAAACATCGACACGCAGACGGAAACAGACATGAAACAAACTGACACGCTTTCTTTCTTCAAGTCGTTTGTTTCAGCACAAAATGTCCTCACGTGTCAAACTGCAGCTGTGAAAAACAACAAGAGACACGTTTGTTCAAAGATGTCGTCTCTTTTTCATCTGAGCCGGCCAGTTGATCGGTTGTTTGATTGGTTATTTGGTCTGATTGATCGGTTGTTTGATTGGTTGTTTGGTCTGATTGATCGGTTGTTTGATTGGTTGTTTGGTCTGATTGATCGGTTGTTTGATTGGTTGTTTGGTCTGATTGATCGGTTGTTTGATCGGTTGTTTGATTGGTTGTTTGGTCTGATTGATCGTTGGTTGTTACGTCAGCCGTCACCACACCTGGATGGAGGAGTCTCGGCCCAGAAGAGACTCCAGCCACTTTGGTTTTGATCCAGATTAAGAGGCGGCTCCAGGACCTTCTCCTGACCGTCTTCACTCAGTCTCCATTGATCAGAAGGTTTAAAGTTATGTGTTTCTGCATGTTTGCAGATTCAGCTGTGTAGGGAGGGTCGGTCTCCTCGAGGATATTGATTGGCGTTTATAGCAGCCAATGGCGTCAGAGCTACAGGAGCTCCATGTGAGCACAGCTGATGAAGTGATGGGCGGACTCACCAAACACGGCTGAGACCACAGTCAGCACAGTACCACGGTGTTGTTCTGGCCGGGTTTGGCTCCTGGGAACGTTCATCAGCTAATAGCGCCGCTAACGTTAGCTACATGGCTGACTGAGCCATGTTGACTTGGCGTTGGCTACAGTTAGTGACCGTCTGTCTGTCAGGACGCCGTGTGAACGACCTGCTCAGCGTCTGAAGCTGGATGAGATGTTATCGGCTGGAACTGGATCAACCTGACAGTGACTGAGTATTTGTTGTATGTATTGATAAATAGTGGCACAGTATGACAGCAGACGTGTTGTAGAATGGTTGATGAGGCTGAACTTTGATGATGATGATGATGATTCTGCAGCATTCGTCTTCATCCTCCATCCAGTTTGCAGTGGGATCCTGTTATTGACTCAGCTGTTCCTGTTAACTGTGTGTCCAGATGTTTTTTCTTCTTCTGTGAGATAAATGTGGACTCCCTGCAGGCTGCGGTGAAACAGGAAGTGGTTGTCAGTGTACCGATGGCGTCTCCTCCCAGGACAAACACAGATAAGGAGCTGAGAGCTGATCGCTGGGTCAACAGGAACACAGTCTCTCTGTGACCTTTGGCCTCGAACGTGTGAACTGCGTTCCTGTAAATCATTGTCAGGACGCAGCTGTGACATCAGCGCTCTGACATTCAGTGACATCATCGGCAGGGGGCGGGGCTCGGTGTGTGTCAGAAGCTTGTGATGAATTATTGGAGGATAAACGGCTGACGAGTCACCTGCAGGAGGCTCAGAGTGTTTTATTTTGAAAGGTCAGCTGGGAGGAAACATGGACAGCTCTCTATCACTGAAGCTAAGCTAAAGGCTAACAGAACGAACATCGTGGTGGTTTCCTGATCCCACAGAATGTCTGCACACGTCTTCTAAACAGACGCAGATGTTTCTCTTCACGCTCCTCTTGAATCGCAGTAAAACTTACGTACATTTCAATAGAACATCTGTTAGTTTACCTCCGTCCTCCAGCTGAGGTCGGCTGTGTTGCACTCTCACATGTCAAAATATCATCAAATATGAGTTTCTACTTTTGGCCTCACAGCAGTTTAAATGTTCTGGCTACACACTGACGTTCAGCATGTTTCTGATTGCAGATTAATTCATTTAACTTGCTCTATGTCCCTCCAACCCCGTCCGATTGGTTACACGTCAGCAGTGACAGCCTGTCATCGTTACCTCGTACAGCTGATGTGACCGTGACTGATCTAATGACTCTGATGACAGTGGGATCAGATTCTGAGCAGCGTGTGGGCTCAGTCCTCCCTCAGCGAGGCCTCGCAGGTTTCCCCCCGAGGCCTCCGCTCCTGCTGCTGCTGTTGTCATGGATACAGAGTCCAAAATGGATTCCTGAGTCCCGGCTGAATAAAACACGGAGTCCTGGGAAAAGTAATCACACGTGGCTGCACTGTACATACAGGAGCGCACACACACACACACACACACACACACACACACACACACACACACACACACACACACACACACACACACACACACACACACACACACACACACACACACACACACACACACACTCTCATAAATCACCTCGGGGAGTCTTTTGTGTGGAGGTCTTTTAATTTGAGCCTGGATGTGACATTTCCCTGCTGCTCCTCTGAAGGTTTTAATGATTTGTTAATGAGATCGCTCCGTGTCGACTCTCTGCAGACCGACTCTCTGACGACAGGCTGGACGCTGCAGTGAGTGTTCGCAGGTTTACAGCTGGTAACAGTAACAGGGACCCTGCTGACGGTAATGAGGTGGACGCAACAATAACGGATAAAACTACAGAGATGCATGATGGCGATTTTGGTCTGTTGCAACAGAAACTGCAGCAAGAGAGTCGTTCAGACCATCGAGTCCATTCGAGATGAAACCATCCGCTAAAGTCCGCTAACAAACACGCTAACAAACACGCTAACAAACACGCTAACAAACCATCCGTGTGTTTCAGTCGAGCATCAACAACATCTGTCTCTTTTTCCCAAACGCCCACTAGATCCATGTCAGTCACAGGTTCAGTCCAGAACTCAGTGATCATCATTAAATGGATCCATCATCTCTCTGCACCAGAGATCCTAAGATGGCCGCCACTTGATTGACAGCTCATTTGAGCAGATATGAGCTTCTATGCCCACCCTGGAGCCTACAACAGCCAACGAAGTGACCCACTCTCTCTTCTTCCTCCTTTCTGCTGAGCCAATCACACGCCAGCCTCCAGATGATTGATGCATCATGCAGCCAATGAGAGTTCAGATCCAGTAATATATAGTTTATATCAGTTTTTAAAGCCCTGAACTTGGAAATGATCGACCCAATGTGTTGTCCAGCAGTTGATGGTGATGATGATGATGATGATGATGATGGTGATGATGATGATGATGATGGTGATGATGATGATGATGATGATGATGGTGATGATGATGGTGATGATGATGATGATGATGATGATGATGATGGTGATGATGATGGTGATGATGATGATGGTGATGGTGTTGTTGTGTGTGTGTTTTGTTGCAGCTGACTGTCCACTGTGAAGCAGGATGAACGGGTATGAAACTCCGGCGCTGGCCTCCGGGATCTTCGGCTCCTACTCACAGATCAAGTCAGTACTGCTCGTTAGCCTCGTTAGCCTCATTAGCCTCGTTAGCTCGTCTGCAGCCACGTGTCATCTGAAACTGTTCTCATGTTAGCGCCGCTGCTGCAGCTGTGGATGTTTCTGTCGAGGATTTTAGCTCAATGTTAGCATCCTGACGCCTGACAGAAAACTTCAGCTGTTTGTTGATATGTCATTAGTTTTATAATTAAGCTATTTTAATTGAGTTTTAAAGGATTCTCTGAATGTTTAAGGGCCTTATCAGTTAAAACCCTGCATTAAAGTACTGAGAGGAACAAAGTCAGGGAGGATTTCAACCCTTAAAACTTACAGGTGAAGTAAAGAATCATTGATGTTGTCATCAAGTAATTAAAACACACACTGGGTCAAATTAATGTTCTTTTTAGAAATGTAACAAACTGACGGATCTTAACTCTGAACACGCTGAAGTGACGAGTGTACCTGTGAGGAGGTGTACAGGTGTTCTGTGGGCCGCGAGGTGGAAACAGTCTGTGAGCTCCAACATGAACGTCGTTTTCTAAGAAACCTTGAATTAATATTTAATGTAAAGTGTAACTGAAGACGCTCGCTCTGAAATAAACACAGCAGCTCCAGTTAAAGTCAGCGCACGAGCAGCAGCTGTCTCACCAACACATCACACCTGAGCCTGACCCTGAAACCTGAACCTGGTCCCAGTCCCCTCTGAGCCTGGTCCCCTCTGAGCCTGGTCCCCTCTGAGCCTGGTCCCCTCTGAGCCTGGTCCCCTCTGAACCTGGTCCTCTCTGAGCCTGGTCCCCTCTGAGCCTGGTCCCCTCTGAGCCTGGTCCCCTCTAAGCCTGGTCCCCTCTGAGCCTGGTCCCCTCTAAGCCTGGTCCCCTCTGAACCTGGTCCTCCTGAGCCTGGTCCCCTCTGAACCTGGTCCCCTCTGAGCCTGGTCCCCTCTGAACCTGGTCCCCTCTGAGCCTGGTCCCCTCTGAACCTGGTCCTCCTAAACCTGGTCCTCTCTGAACCTGGTCCTCCTGAGCCTGGTCCCCTCTGAACCTGGTCCTCTCTGAACCTGGTCCTCCTGAGCCTGGTCCCATCTGAGCCTGGTCCCCTCTGAACCTGGTCCCCTCTGAGCCTGGTCCTCCTGAGCCTGGTCCCCTCTGAACCTGGTCCTCCTGAGCCTGGTCCCCTCTGAACCTGGTCCTCCTGAGCCTGGTCCCCTCTGAGCCTGGTCCCCTCTGAACCTGGTCCCCTCTGAACCTGGTCCCCTCTGAACCTGGTCCTCCTGAACCTGGTCCTCCTGAGCCTGGTCCCCTCTGAACCTGGTCCCCTCTGAACCTGGTCCCCTCTGAACCTGGTCCTCCTGAACCTGGTCCCCTCTGAGCCTGGTCCTCTCTGAACCTGGTCCTCCTGAGCCTGGTCCCATCTGAGCCTGGTCCCCTCTGAACCTGGTCCCCTCTGAGCCTGGTCCTCCTGAGCCTGGTCCCCTCTGAACCTGGTCCTCCTGAGCCTGGTCCCCTCTGAACCTGGTCCTCCTGAGCCTGGTCCCCTCTGAGCCTGGTCCCCTCTGAACCTGGTCCCCTCTGAACCTGGTCCTCCTGAACCTGGTCCTCCTGAGCCTGGTCCCCTCTGAACCTGGTCCCCTCTGAACCTGGTCCCCTCTGAACCTGGTCCTCCTGAACCTGGTCCCCTCTGAGCCTGGTCCCCTCTGAACCTGGTCCCCTCTGAACCTGGTCCTCCTGAACCTGGTCCCCTCTGAACCTGGTCCTCCTGAACCTGGTCCTCCTGAACCTGGTCCTCCTGAACCTGGTCCTCCTGAGCCTGGTCCCCTCTGAGCCTGGTCCCCTCCCTGCAGTGTGAATCTCACAGCTGAAACAACACTTCCAGCGTTAGCTTAGCTTCAGTGTGTTAGCATGACATCATGTTAAGGATGAACAGGTTAAATATTGATGATGTCATCAGTCACAGCTGGCTCAAGGCGACGACAAAACGACAGACGAACCGTTTCAAAGGAAAAACAAAATATATTAATTTAAGTGAATCACAGTATAAATCAGATAAGACAGTAACATGAGGTGTGCCAGCCAGTAGAGTCAGTGGTGTAGGATGTGCAGGCGTGGTGAACACGGTGTGGGTGGATGTTGTGTGGTGTGTGAAAGAAAACCAAAGAACCAAAGCTCAAGGCTGCCGCGTCCTCCGGGAGGCCGGCGTCTGTCTGACAATGAATGAGAACCTGCTTTTATGGCTAACAGATCACCGGTCCAGGTGTCACTAGATAGCCAGGCCGGCCCAGCCAGCTACTCACTCCAGAGCCCTCTGTGGAGCACCAGCAGGGGGCGCCACACATCAGAGTGGGACTGAGTCCAGTGACGCTGCGGACGACAGCTGGTCTGCTGTCAGTTTAACAGGAGCCATCCGGTCCTCACAGGTCCACAGAGGGCGAGTGACGCTGGTCTGAGGTCAGACAGGAAGTGACACCAGCATTTAGACCTGGTTCAGAGTCTAAACCTGAGAGACAGACAGATGATGATGTCACACCTGTCGCTCTCTCCACACTCTGTTTCTCAGTGTTGCCATGGTGAGAGGTGTCAGCCAATCAGAGCTCAGAGTCAGACCCTCAATGTCAGTGTGTCAAAGTAGATGATGTCCAGCTCTCCACCTCACTAACTGTCTGTCTCTCTCTCTGTCTGTCTCTCTCTCTGTCTGTCTGCCTGTCTCTCTCTCTCTCTGCCTGTCTGTCTCTGTCTCTCTCTCTCTGCCTGTCTCTCTCTCTCTGCCTGTCTGTCTCTGTCTCTCTCTCTCTGCCTGTCTCTCTCTCTCTGCCTGTCTCTCTCTGTCTCTCTCTGTCTGTCTGTCTCTCTCTCTGTCTGTCTCTCTCTGTCTCTCTCTCTGTCTGTCTCTCTCTGTCTCTCTCTCTGCCTGTCTCTCTCTGCCTGTCTGTCTCTCTCTCTCTGTCTCTCTCTCTCTCTGTCTCTCTCTCTCTCTGCCTACCTGTCTCTGCCTGTCTCTCTCTCTCTCTCTGCCTGCCTGTCTGTCTCTCTCTCAGTGGCCATGACTCTTCGGAGCCTCCCAGCAGTAAAGCCAAGTCTGGTGCCAAAGCTCTGTACGGTGAGTCCATGTTTGGTTCTGATGCTCAGTCTGCACGTCTTCCTGAGACGAACTGTTCTGATGCAGTTAGTCCGACATCGTGTGTGTGTGTGTGTGTGTGTGTGTGTGTGTGTGTGTGTGTGTGTGTGTGTGTGTGTGTGTGTGTGTGTGTGTGTGTGTGTGTGTGTGTGTGTGTGTGTGTGTGAGACTCACTCTTCTTCATGTGTTTTCTCTCGTTGATCTTCATCAACAGGATCAGAAGAGATTTATTTCCTCCGCTCGTCGTCCAAACAGAAAAAGAAAAGTCGAAGTGAGACGATCGTGTGTGTGTGTGTGTGTGTGTGTGTGTGTGTGTGTGTGTGTGTGTGTGTGTGTGTGTGTGTGTGTGTGTTATCACCTGTCTCTTATTTTTTTTTACTGTAAACTGAATTTTGCTGTCAGAAACTAAATTGGACATTTGAAGTTGAGTCTGGATTTTATTTTCTAGAACAGGAAGTAAAAAGTCTAAATAAATCCAGAATCTTGTTGAAGAAACTTCAGATGATTTGATCTCACAATCATGTTTCATCTTTGGATAAACTTGTCCTGTGACGCTGACACAGCGGAGGGAGTTTCAAAATAAAGGTTAATCTTTAAAATGAAGTCATGGGTTAGTTTATGTGACATAATGAACAGGAAGTGAAACAGAACTATAAAAATAAGAGCCACGTTGTAAAAGTGTTGATTCTCCTGCGAGTTGGACCGACATGTGGGACTCACTGAGCTTCTTCTCTCTTACAGCTTTTATTTATTGTGTTTTTACACTTTGTTTAGTGTGTGTGTGTGTGTGTGTGTGTGTGTGTGTGTGTGTGTGTGTGTGTGTGTTTAATGTTTCTGATAAAACCTTCAGTGAGCTTCACGTCAGGACCTCGGAGGAGTCGGAGGACGAGTTCTGACCCTCAGTTCTTCTGGAGCTCCTCTCTGAGCAGCACCACATCATCCAAACCAGAGCCGTGAAATCCACCAATCAGCTGATCTGCTTTTTGTTTCTCTTCAGAACAAAGAAAACATTTCACCAAGACGAGCATCAACAGCCTGACGGACACGTCGCAGTACCACGTGGAGGTGAGACGGTCAATAACTCATCAGATTTATTACCTCCTTCCATAATGTTACACGTCATATAAATAGAACTCAAAGACTATTAAAGTTAAAGGTAGAATCAGTAGGATTTGTCCCAGCTGTTCCTGAACGCACCACAAAGACAGCTGATTGTTGAGTCTCATTCCCAGGACGTCAAACAGACACATGTTGGGTTGGTAAAGCGTCCCGAGCAGCAACAAAGAGAGAAAATCAGAAACTCTCTGCAGATACGAGACACTAACACGCCTTTTCTCCACATTCCAGTCTCCCTCTCTGTCTGTTTACGGCTTCTTACGGCTTTTACGTCTTTGTCTCGTCTCGCTGCGTCTGATTGGTCCACATCAGTCTGCTGATGCTGGGAAATAACAAGAATCCAGAATTCACCTCAGAGGCATCAAACTAAAGTAACGAGGCTGTTCTGAAGCTGTGAGGAGGAGAAAGTTCAGATGTAGAGAGGAGAAGTCACACAGAGACTCAGAGTGCAGAGACAGGAAACATCTACTGGAGGAGAGTAACTGGGTATTTGTACTTCATCTCCTAAAGAAAATGTAAATATCACAGCAGCATCTAGACCCTCTACACCATCTACCAATCACAGAGCTCCCTCACATCTTTCTTTACCCAGCAACAATCCAAAGTCGGCTCCTGATTGGTCCGGAACAGATTCTCTTCTCTCTCTCTATTCTTCTGATCGAGAGTGATTTTAATATCGGAAAGAAACGAAGAAAGAAATCTATTCTTCTGATTTTAATATCGGAAAGAAACGACAAAATTCATGTTAGTCTTTCATTTATTTTTGCAGATAACAGCTGGAATCTGTCAGAGTAAATCTTAATAATAACATGAAATAACTTTATTTATAAGGCGCTTTATTAACAGGGCTTACTAAGTGATTTTACAGACAGTAACGGGAGGAAGACGATTTAACAAAGACAGACTGAAGGTACAGTAAGAAAAATAATTAACATGATGGAAAATCAAAATCACAACAAACAAACCAACGAGAGAATAAAGAAGACGAGACGTCAGCTGAGATGATGATGAAGATGATGATGATCTGCAGACTGAGCCGCCATCTTGTCTCCATGTCTCTGCTCTGGATCTTCAGCACCTGACCACGTTCGTGTTGGACCGTAAAGACGGGATGATCACGGTGGAGGACGGAGTGAGACGCCTCCGCCTGCTGGACGCCAAAGGGAAGGTGTGGACTCAGGAGATGCTGCTGCAGGTGGAGGAGAAGACGGTGAGCCTCATCGACCAGGAGACCAAGGTGAGAGAGCCGTGAGGTCACTGTGAGGTCACTGTGAGGTCACACAGAGCTGTGAGGTCATAAAGTCTCTTAATAATTAATAAGTCGATCAACTTCTTTTTGAAACACTGACGGCAGAAACCAATAAGAGATAAAAACATGAACATGATCCAAACAGAGCAGCTGATGTTCCTATAAAAGGTCCCAACAGAATAAAGTCCACGACCCGGTCTTGATCCCGGTCTTGATCCCGTCCTCGACCCGTCAGCGCTCGGTTCTCAGGGTGTTCTCGTGTTTTCAGAACGAGCTGGAGAACTTCCCGGTCGGGACGATCCAGCACTGCCAGGCCGTGATGAACGCCTGCAGCTACGACTCCATCCTGGCTCTGGTGTGCAAAGACTCGGGTCAGACCAAACCGGACCTGCACCTGTTCCAGTGTGACGATATCAAGGTAAGCGGCCTGTGATTGGTCCGTTCAGATATGTAACCAGTCACCACTTCACCTGGTCCAACATTTTCATGGACTGAGCTGTTGATGTTTTCCAGGCGACTCTGATCCACGCCGACATCGAGAGCGCCGTGAGCGACGCCAGAGGAGGGAAAGTGAAGAAGAGACCGGAGACGCTCAAGTAAGAACCAATCAGCTGCAGCTCTCGCAGCTCCTGCCAGCGTGCCGGCAGCTGATTGGCTGATCCGTCTGTCCGTCTGTCTGCAGGATGATCCTGAAGAGCGACGGGATCATCCCCCCTCCCCCCGCCGCCCCCGCCCCCGAGCCGCCGGCCTCGTCCAATCAGGTGGACGTGAAGAGTCGAGCCGCCGCCTGGTCGGCCTGGACCAATGAGCAGCAAGACTGTGAGTGATGTCACAAAACCAGCCAATCAGGATTCACATCAGATAAATAAAGACTTGAATCTATTTCTGATTATTGATTATTGATTTAAAGCACTTTAGTTTGTTAATTTGATTTGTTATTAGTAAGATGAAACAACTGAAACATTGATTAGATGATTGATGAAGATGATTGATGATGAAGATGATGAAGATGATTGATGATGATGATGATTGTCAGGTGATTGATGATGAAGATGATTATCAGATGATTGATTATGAAGATGATTGATGATGAAGATGATTGATGATGAAGATGATTGATGGTGTGAGTGTGTTCAGTGTGTCTGTCTCTCGACTCTCAGCTGGTCCAATGTCCAACTACAGATGCGATTGATTATCATACTGATTATTGGTTATTGATTGCTGTGCGAGCAGATGAGCAGCAGAGACAGCTGTCGGAGGAGGACGGGCCGGTGGAGATGACCGCAGTCCGAGTGGACCGAGACGTGGTGAGTCCAGTTGGAGACTGACCTGAGAGCAGCTGGTGTTTGAGCCGAGCTCGTCACAGTTAATCTGAGGAAGTTTGATTTGAACGTCAGCAGAGTTCAGAAGCTTTGAGGGGAAATCTGCTTACGTAAAGAAAAGATGAGGAGCGCTCAGAGCCGCGTCCGTTTGGGTTTGATCGTTCACGTTGAAGATGAGCCCGGAATTAGAACCTTCTCTGAACCAGACTTTTATTTTGGCAGCAAATCCTGAACCACATCCTGGACGACATCGAGTTCTTCGTCACCAAACTTCAGAAGGCTGCCGAGGCGTTCACCGAGCTGTCCAAGAGGAAGAAGACCAAGAAGGCCAAAAAAGGTCCAGGAGGTGAGGAGGGTTCTGACCCGTTCACAGGGAACCTGCAACATGTCCGACGTGTTCTGTGACACAAACACACACACAGAGTTTCACAGGAAGTGACATCACACACGTCCTGCTGATCATCACAGCTGGAGTCAATAATAAACATCCATAACAAGAGGATTCAAACAGAACAGAACACAGAACCTCTGCTGGATCAGAACATTCAGACAGACAGTCACAGACGGTCCTTCCTTCCTTCCTTCCTTCCTTCCTTCCTTCCTTCCTTCCTTCCTTCCTTCCCTCCTTCCTTCCTTCCTTCCTTCCTTCCTTCCTTCCTTCCCTCCTTCCTTCCTTCCTTCCTTCCTTCCTTCCTTCCCTCCCTCCTTCCTTCCTTCCTTCCTTCCTTCCTTCCCTCCTTCCTTCCTTCCCTCCTTCCTTCCTTCCCTCCTAGATGAATCACACTATAAATGCCTTGTTGTGTTTGACCTTCCTGTCTCTTCACCACCAGAGGGCGTCCTGACGCTGCGGTCCAAACCTCCGGGCGAGGACGAGTTCGTCGACTGTCTGCAGAAGTTCAAACACGCCTTCAACCAGCTGGTGGGAGCGGCGAAGTAATCTGATTACAGGAGTCAGTGCTGTATTGTGAGCTTGTATTCAGTGTGTGTGTGTGTGTGTGTGTGTGTGTGTGTGTGACCCACAGGGGAAACTGAAGGACCACATCCAGAACCCCAGTGCCGTGGACCTGCTGCACTTCCTGTTCTCTCCCCTCAGGATGGTCAGTGACGCTTCGAGACGTGCAAATGTTTTTAGAATGTGGCCAAAAGTTTGAGGACAGAGAAGAAACACTCATTAATGATTGAACCTGCCCCCCTTCTCCACCTGTCCTCCTGTCCACCTGTCCTCCACCTGTCCTCCTGTCCACCTGTCCTCCTCCTGTCCTCCACCTGTCCTCCTCCTCCACCTGTCCTCCACCTGTCCTCCTCCACCTGTCCTCCACCTGTCCTCCTCCTCCTCCTGTCCTCCACCTGTCCTCCACCTGTCCTCCTGTCCTCCTGTCCTCCACCTGTCCTCCTGTCCTCCTCCTGTCCTCCACCTGTCCTCCACCTGTCCTCCTGTCCTCCTGTCCTCCACCTGTCCTCCACCTGTCCTCCTGTCCTCCTCCTGTCCTCCACCTGTCCTCCACCTGTCCTCCTGTCCTCCTGTCCTCCACCTGTCCTCCTCCACCTGTCCTCCACCTGTCCTCCTCCTCCACCTGTCCTCCACCTGTCCTCCACCTGTCCTCCAGGTGATCCAGGCGTCTGGCAGTGTGGACCTGGCTCGCAGCGTCGTGGTTCCTCTGTTGACCAGAGAGGCCATCGACTTCCTGCACGCCTCGGGGACGGCGGAGGAGAGACACCTGTGGGTCACGCTGGGAGACGGCTGGACCAAGTGCAGGTGAGACGGTGGCGGGGTCCGACACCGCGAGGCTCTGTGGGAGGTTCAGCAGCACCAGGGTTCATGTTTTGATCCCAGGTCTAGATATCTTCAGCTAGAACCCTTGTTGACGTGTTCTGGTCGTGTTAGTCTGGTCCAACAGAGAGTTCTGCTTCTTAATATGTAACCACGGAGACAACATGATGACTCGGCTGGTGTGTGTGTGTGTGTGTGTGTGTGTGTGTGTGTGTGTGTGTGTGTGTGTGTGTGTGTGTGTGTGTGTGTGTGTGTGTGTGTGTGTGTGTGTGTCTGTGTCTGTGTTTGTGTTTGTGTGTGTGTGTGTGTGTGTGTGTGTGTGTGTGTGTGTGTGCAGGTTGGAGTGGCCGAGGGATCACTACTTCCCTCCGTGTGTTCTGAGGTTCCGTGACGGCTGGGAGCCGCCGGTGTTGCCGTCGGCGGCGCCGTCCAGAGAGCAGGATCTGACCCAGCTGGCCGAGAGTCTCGCCGCCGCCGAGATCCTCAGACGGGAGGAGATGATGATGCGGCTGGCTCAGGAGGTTCGTGGCCGTCCGTCACACATTAACGTCCCCCGGGATGGAGAGTCCGGCGGGTCACTGACTTCCTGTTTGTGTCTGTGCAGTCGGCGGTGCAGAAGTTCCCTCCTGCAGACGGGTACGCCTTCAACACGTCCTGCCCACGCATGCAGATCCTGGATCAGGACGCTGCCATGGCTGCTTTCAAACACGCCGTCAGCCGCCGGTAAACACGAGGTCACATGACGCCCTGGAGAACTGATCCCTGATCTGCTCTTTACTGCTGCTGCTCTGTGGAGACGTGACTCATTCATCAACAACACAAACGATTATGTTTTACATTCAAACTACAAAACAAACTGAATCAACCGTTATTATTAATGTTTCTTTGTGTTTTTGGCCTTTACTCATTGTTTTATTGATGAATGAGTCATTTCTCTCCTCTCACTCTGTTGGTGTATAATTATATAATTATTCTTCATTCTGGGTGAAACTTCCTTCAGACTGAACGTCTCTGATCTGTCGGACGCTTCTCCTCGGCTGTGATGTCGTTAACGTGTCGTAGCTTCAGCATGCAGCGACAGTTGTTCCTGTGTGTGTGTGTGTGTGTGTGTGTGTGTGTGACAGTACCAGATATCTGTTCCTGTTGTAGTTGTTGATAACTCCTGACGCTGTGATTGGTTGGCACGCTGCAGGAGTTTTGACGCTGACAGCAGAGGCCCGTCGACGCTGTTTGCCAAATCTAAATATGACTTTGTGGCGAGAAACAACACGGAGCTGTCGGTGCTGAAGGACGAGGTGGTCGAGGTAAACTCAACATCTGTCTCATCTCAAAATATAAATATCAGATTACTGGAATTTATTTTAAGACTTTTCTTGACGCGCCACCAACAAAACAACACCTCAAAACAAAACTCAGTATTTTATTGATTTATTTCACACTTCCGTTTGATTTTACAGTTTTAAAGTTTGTTTGACTTTAAGCTTTTAAAAAGCACTAAGAGAATACAAAGAAGTGTTTTTAAAGTGTTTATTTTGATTCACAACATTTACATGTATTTATTAATACTTGTTATTTTACTTCAGGAGTTTGTTGTTGAGTTTTTGAGGCAGAATATGAAAAATAAATAATGACACTTACAAAAACAAAATCCACCTCAGATCACTTTTATTAGCTCATGTTTGGGTTTGATCAGATGTGATGATGTCATCATGTGTGCAGGTGTCCAGGTACAGAACCCCTCAGAACCACACTAATGTTCTCAAAGACGAGTAGAACCGGTCCGATGATTCCTCACAAACATTATTTATACAATTTGTGGCTCATAGAAAACAAACTGTAAATCAAAGAGTCTTCTACGATCTGATTGGATTAATTAGATTATATTTCTGATCAGTATTGATCATCAGTTCACCTGATAACACATGAAAACAGCTTGTAGCAGGACCGACAAGCAGAACCAACACTGACGGTCCGGTTCGTCTGTCAGGTTCTGGACGACAGGAAGCAGTGGTGGAAGGTCCGTAACGGCTGCGGGGCGTCGGGCTACGTGCCAAACAACATCCTGGAGATCACCAAGGCGGTGGACATCACCGGCAGAGGAGAGCCCATCTACAGCCACACCATACAGGTAGGACACCTGGAGCCCTGATGACATCACAGCCAGCTCATGACATCACGTCTCACCTCCGCTCATGTCTCCATTCTTCATTATTTTAGCTTATGATGCCAAAGAAGGAGTTTGAGTTGTTCAAGGTAGGACGAGTGTGACGAGTGCTGACGAGTGCTAACGAGTGCTAGCGAGTGCTAACGAGTGCTTCTAGTCTCCTGTAGTGAACCTTCAGTGAGAACCTTAAAGGAACAGTCGACTCAGCAGGAACACATTCACCTGTTTCCTGCTTTAATAACTATTTTCACACCTGGTCATAACGACACAACATGGAGGTGGATTTATTCTCTCCTTCGATGCTGCCAGGCTAGCAGTTCCCCTCTGCTTCCAGTGTTTGTGCTAAGCTAGGTTAAAACATGTCCTAGTATGTTTGTATGCTACAGTCCACGACCACATTACGACATGTTAACCCCAGTGTTCACGATGTTCACTGTTTGTAGCCGCTAACTCAACAAAATACTGATTAAAACAAATGTTTTGTGGGTTGCTTCCAGTCTTTTATGCTAAGCTAAAGTTATCCACCCTGTTTATCATGCTAGCTAGATTGTAGCTATACTGACCAGCAGTTTCACTTTGCTCCCAGTGTTTGTGCTAAGCTAGGCTAACACATCCTGGATACCAAACTTGTAGCCTGTAGGACGGCTGACAGAGGTTTCGACTGTTCCTTTAAGAGTCCGTCTTCAGGTTGATGTTGGTGTTTAGCTCCTGATGAATCGGCCGGTTTAGTTCCTGCAGTGATCAGAACATTTTGATTCATCTCCACCATCTGTTATGTTTTATGTTTCATTTCACGTCTCCAGCAATTACTGGGAGAGTTGAACGAGGTAAACGACAAACAGACGACACGACTTTCACATGGAGCACGTTTTCTGTCTGAACCTTCAGACTGTCACAGTGAAACCTGTCCTCTGTCAGAAACAGACCACCAGGACCGACTACGTCCCCAGTAAACCGGTGGTGACTCCGATGCCTCCGGCTCCCACGCCGCCCCCTCCGGCCCCCGCCAGGCTCCCCACGCCGCCGCTGCCTCCTCCAGCCCCCGAGCCCGCCAAGCCGGCCGCCAGCAGCAGCACGGTGAACCGCCAGGACAGCGTCACGTCCAGCGACAACGGCAGCGTCGCCATGAGGGACCACAGCAGCCAGAGGCCGGCGCCCTTCAACCGTGAGTCCAGTGAAACTTTCTGATCTGAGTTGCGACGGCGGTCAGTCGAATCAGAGTTATATTCTGGGACGTTTGGACCCGACTTCCTCTTACTGGCCCCAAATCTAATTCAGTTCGTTGGTGGGTTTTCATTGGTCCCCTGCAGGCAGGAAGTCCAACATGGAGGAGGTCCAGGACGAGCTGATGCACAGACTGACGTTGGGTCGCAGCGCTCAGAAGAAGTTCCAGGTTCCTTCTCGCAGCGGCAGCAACCAGCCGTCCGTCAGCATCACCTACGACTCGTCACCTGACGACGTCCGAGCCTGGCTGGAGGCCAAAGGCTTCAGTCCAGTGTGAGTGTCAGAACACAGTCTGAACCTGTGACCCGTCAGACACCTGGAACCAGGAACACCTGACTTGACTTGGGACCGGGACAGACTTGTCCTCAGTTTGGGTTTATTGGTCTTCACCTCGCTGGTCCTGACCCGGGAGTCGACCCTGTTCACAGTCAGAAGTGACGTCCATATATCATCACTGGGTGACCGATCAACACGATCAGTCAGTGATTAAATTGTTCTATAAAATGTCAGGAAGTTAGAAAGTTCAGTTTCTCTCGATCAATAACTGAATTGTCAGAATGTTGATTAATGATTCTGTTCTGATTCTGGCGCCTCGTCGTCGACTGACTCTAGAAAACACATGTAACCTCTGAGGACTTGAAACTTTGACCTAGATAAAAAGTCCAGGTGTGTCCAGGTGTGTCCAGGTGTGTCCAGGTGTGTGTTGTGTGTCGGACCTGACGGTGGCGGTTCTGTCCTCTGTGCAGGACCATCACCAGTCTGGGGGTTCTGACCGGAGCTCAGCTGTTTTCTCTGAACAAAGAGGAGCTGAAGACGGTTTGTCCCGACGACGGCGCTCGAGTCTTCAGCCAGGTGACCGTCCAGAAGGCGGCGCTGGAGGTGAGTGTCAGAGGTCAAACGTGATGTCACCAACACTCACTGAAATCTTCTGATGACATCATTTGTGTATTCTTGTTTCATGTGGGTCATTTGTGAGGACTTAATGTCCCGTGAGCTGCAGGTGTGTGAGGGTCTGTAAGCTTTCTATCCCTGGTCTGGTGTTCGGTGTCTGTTTCCACCTGCAGGTCTTCTTCTGACCTCCTTTGATCTTCTGAGTCTGTAACCACGTTCATTCAGGTATTGTGTTCAGGTACAGACGCTCGGGCTTCGTTCTGTTGGCCAGACTTAAAGAACCAGAACACTTCTAAAGCGGCGCCGTCCGATGGAAGACTGGTTCTGCATCATGGAGACGCTTCGGTCTGTAAAGAGTCCAACGACTCGCCTCCATGTTGCAGCCGGACTTTACTGAACTCTGACCAGAACATCAAGAATCACTCCTGACTCGGACTCAGAGTTCTTTGACCTCCTGCTGCCTGACTGGACTGGACTTCCTGACTGGAGACTTGGACGTCTCGTCTCTGTGTGAACACCTTGACGTGTTTCTGCCGTCTGTCCTATAAAATAAATCACTATAACTGACTTTCTGAATCTGGCCGTCAGAACGAAGCCGCAGCTGTTTCATGTGTAGCAGCATTCTAAGGTCGTATTTGTCCTCCTAATGAACCTGCTACAGAACCTGCTACAGAACCTGCTACAGAACCTGCTGCAGAACCTTGCACTTCCTGTTTCCCTCTGGCCCCGCCCCCCATCCCTGTAGAGACCAGGATGTAGAGATGTAAGAGATGAACCTGTGCTCTGTGTGCTAGCTTAGCTTCAGCTAGCAGTCAGCTGACTGTAGAAGAGTTTCCAACATGGCCGCCTCAGGTCACATGATCTCCAGTCACTGAAAGGAAAATGTTTATTTTCTTGCAGCCTGTCGTTTGTGTCGTTCTGCAGATCGTCTCCAGAATTTAGTAAAAAAAACAGTTGTAGAGAATCGTTCCTGTGAGCGTCTTCAGCCTCACGTCAGATTAGATTTCTTCTCCGTCGTGCTGGTTTGTGATCAGTCAGCTGCACAGAATCTGACTGACTGTCAGTTGATTATTGATCGTTGATCGTCGCCGACATTCAGCAGAAACTTGTGAATTATGTCGCTGATAAAAGCCATGTGAGGTTCTGTTGGACCGGCTTCAGCGGGTCGCACAAAGACGACGACAGCTCCAAAACGGAATTCAACTAATTTATTTTAATTAACCAATTTATGAAACTTAATATTTGAGTTTTACCAATAAAACATTTTTCATTAAAATGTTTTGTTTATTGTAAAGTTACAGCTGATGTTTATAAACACAAACGTGTTGATTAATAATATAAACAGTGAAATAATATTAACAGGTTTGATCATTTTGTTATTGAATGTTACAGAAATAAAACAGTTAACGTGTAAAACATTAAAGACGTTTGTTATTAAATCTTATAATTTAATAAAAACTGTTTCTCAACATTCAGATTCTGTTTTTGTTTTAACAGACAAAAAATAAAACAAGTAGAAAACGAAAACTGGTGAAGAAAAATATTTTATAACAACCTGCAGATATTTGTACATTTAAGTATTCATTCAATCATTTATTGATGAATTGAAATATTAGTGTTTATTGATTGATTAGTCTCAGTTGAGTCTCCTGCTGTGTTCGCTCTTTGTGCGCCTGGTTGTAGAAAGCAGTACTGCGTTACCCAGCATGCACCCTGACTCATCCTGCTGACATCATGCTTTCCACAGCTCGCAGCAGCCGCCGGCTCCTGAGGTCGGCCGGGTCCGTTTAAAGAGTCCGGACCGACCCGAAGATTTTAACCCTCTGATAAAATCTTCTGCTGCGTAGAAGCTTCAGACATGAAGACGTGTTTCATATCCGTCCAGAGACTAACTGCTGTCTGTCTGCTGTCTCCTCCTCCTCTTCACCTCCTCCTCCCCTTCACCTCCTCCTCCCTTCACCTCCTCCTCCTCTTCACCTCCTCCTCCCCTTCACCTCCTCCTCCTCCTCTTCACCTCCTCCTCCTCCTCCCCTCCTCCTCCTCTCCTCCTCCTCCCCTTCACCTTCACCTCCTCCTCTTCACCTCCTCCTCCTCCTCCTCCTCTTCACCTCCTCCTCCTCCTCCTCTTCACCTCCTCCTCTTCACCTCCTCCTCCCCTTCACCTCCTCCTCCCCTTCACCTCCTCCTCATCTTCACCTCCTCCTCTCCTCCTCCTCCTCCTCTTCACCTCCTCCTCCCCTTCACCTCCTCCTCCCCTCCTCCTCCCCTTCACCTCCTCCTCCTTCTCTCTCCTCCTCCTCCCTTCACCTCCTCCTCCCCTTCTCCTCCTCCTCCTCCTCCCTTCTCCTCCCCTTCACCTCCTCCTCCTCTTCACCTCCTCCTCCCCTTCACCTCCTCCCCTTCACCTCCTCCTTCTGTCCTCCGTCTCCAGAAGCGTTCAGGCTCTGAGCTGCAGGAGATCATGAGGAGGCGGCAGGAGAAACTGGCAGCCAGCACCTGTGACTCAGGGGTGGAGTCCTTTGACGAAGGCAGCACCCACTGAGCTCCTCCCTCCCTCCTCCCCTCCCATCCTCACCCTCCCTCCTCCCCTCCCATCCTCCCCCTCCTTCCTCCCGCCTTCCTCCCTCCCTCCTCCCCTCCCATCCTCCCCCTCCTCCCTCCCTCCTCCCTCCTCCCTCCCTCCTCCTTCCTCCCATCCTCACCCTCCCTCCTCCCCTTTCTCCCTCCTTCCTCCCTCCCTCCTTCCTCCCTCCTCCTCCCTCCTCCCTCTTCCCTCCTCCCCTCCCATCCTCACCCTCCTCCCTCCTCCCTCCTCCTCCCCCTCCTCCCTCCTCCTCCCCCTCCTCCCTCCTCCTCTCATTTTTACTCTCTCACGCTGCAGCCTGCTGTTTTCTCGCACTCTTGATCCTCAGGATGCGGCGGACCACGCCAAGTTTGTAGAGATCATGCGGCGCCGACAGGAGCTGCTCAGCTCGTCTCCGTAGGAACATTTAAAACGGACCGGGCCGACTGACTGTCAGAGAGAACATTCTGCCACATTTGCCTGAAGTTCATCCGAACACTTTCTGGACTCTGTTTTGTCTTCAGGTCCGTTGGACCGAAGCTTGTTTTCCAAAGCAGAACCTCTCAGTATTACAATCGGAGCGTTACAGACTTCATGTGGATCCAAACCAAGATTTCAGCACGTCACAGCTGACCCGAGATCTGTGACGTCCATCAGATGACAAATGATTTAAAGGAACAGTTCACGTAAACTCTCCTCCTCCTCTACGCTGATGACGGTCCGGTCTCTGTTTCTGGAGCTTCACAGTGAGACAACGTGACCTGACGCTGAACGGGTCGCCGGCAGTTTCTCCCGTCGGCGCCAGTTCACATGTTTTCTTTAGATTTTAATGCTCACGAGAAAACTCGCTGTTGTCAGGACGGATTCTGTTCAGATGTTACAGAACCTCGACTTTCTATCATCAGGAGGAGGAGAGAAGGACGGAGTGAACTGTCCCTTTAAGCGTCCATATTAAAGATGATCCTGGAACAAAACCTCCACACAGCACACGATCAGGAGACGCTGAAGGTGTTCCACTGATGATGATGAAGATGATGATGAGGCTCAGACTGAGGCTTCATACGAGGGACAGAAAACAACAGATGAATGTTTAATGTACGCAGAGATCTAACCACATGTTAGAGACAGAATTATGATATTCATAGCTTAGTTTGATCAAGAAGTTAAAGATGATCGACTGAAAACAAAGAAGTTTAATCCTTTTCTTGAAATGCACAAAAACTTTCTAATCACAGTCTGATTACTGAACATGTGACGTAGTTAGAGACACGGAGGTGATCGGCGCTTTTTGCACAATAAATAATAAAAATATAAAAATATAAATGTTTCTCTGCTGAGAGTCGAACATGAGAACTGATGATTGTTTTAGTTTGAACAGGTGAAACACTGAGGTGAATGTGGTCAGCTGACCGTTAGCTTCATGCTAACACTGACTGTTGTCACGACGACCGGATGACGAGTCGTCAAAAATTTGATGCCGTTCGTTTGTGGACAGAATGTGGAAATTACAGACGATGTAAAACTGAAACTTCTGTAAAATACGTCCAGAATTTGAGTTTAAAATGTTCAAAAGATTAAAAAGTGTGAAGAAACAACCATGAAGTTAGCACACTAACCGGCCCGGCCCGGCCCGGCCCGACCCGGCTCTGACAGTCTGACAGCCCGCAGATTCAGCTGGAGATGTTAAAGTCTAATAAGTCGACAAAATAAACTCTCGAGTTGGAGTTCTGACGGGATGTCCCAGACCGGACACGTTAACGCTGAGTCGTTAACGTGGTTCTGTTTTAATTTGGACCTGATGTTTCTCTCTGAGCGTCGATGACGAGCCGTCCTCTGTAGATATGATAGAACATGTATGTAACCGCTTTACATTAAGATGTGCAAAGAGTCAGCCGGGTCGACTCCCTGTGGCGCTGATTGTCTCGTTCGGGTCCAGTATGGAGGGCTGCTCTGTTCTGGTCTCTGACCGCTGGAGCCGAGCAGTTCAGCTTCTGGATCGTGTGTGTTGTTAACGAGCGCTGATCACAGTCGATGTGTTAGTGAACTGTCCTTGTACCCGATCAGTTCTAGAAGCCAATCAGAATGCAGCGTTAGCCAGAACTTAGTCCAGAACCACGTGTATAGTCTTCATGGTGCCTTTTCATCATAAATCTCATTCTGCAATAAAACTTTTATAAAAAATCATCTTGTCATCGCTCAGTTTGTTTGTCTGATCTGAACCTCAACAACCGGTTCACAGCAGGCCCGGTGCTGGTTCTGGATGTCTGGTAAGGTCCACAACTCGGTGTCCTTTGTTCATTCGACTGTTCTTACACATGACGGTCTGAACCGACATCAGGAGTGTAAATCAGCTTTTCGGTCTGATGTCAGAGATCGTAGTCGTTGTTTCACGTTAACGAGCGTTCCGGTCCAGAACCTCCAGAACTCGTGTGTGACGTTGGCCTCAGCAGCTGCAGACGGGTGAGTGACGCAACATCTTTTCCTGTTTTAATGTTGATATTTGATATCAAAGTGACGATGAGGAATGTTTGGGTCTGTGATTGTAGCGCCACCTGTGGACGACACCAGCGCCACCTGATGATCTGTGCTAGTGTGGCTGAGAGCGCAGGATGGATCACGATGAGGTAATCAATCATGTGATCAGACCTGAGTGCAGTGCAGGTGGTTCCTGGTCGTCACATCAGAGATTTATTGGTCCGATGATGATTCATGGAATATAAAATGCAGTGAGGAGACTTTTTGATCTGAGCGTAAAGAACCAGACGACCAGCGTAACTGCAACATTTTATTTTGTTCAACACACACACACATTAAAACTGGGTGACGATGATCCGGGTCGAGATCAACTCGGATCTTAAGTGACACAATGCACAAGAATGGCACCAAAGACGTACGGGTCGGACCGGACACACACGAAGCAGGAGAAAGAATCGTAGAAGAGTGAGCGTGCTGAGCGCTCGGACGTCGTCTCGTCTGCAGCCGTTTCATCTCGTATGCTTTTTTTTTTCCAACAGACGTTTCTGGACCGCGACGTCTGCGAGCAGCCGAGAGTCCGAACCGTGTGGTGCTGAGAAGCGGTGGCTCAGGTAAACATGATTCACAGGTACAACAACTTTTAAAAAACAAACCTTCTAAAGCAACATTTCCACAAGAATTACTTTGTCATGACGAGTAGAAACAGAATAGTTAAGCAGTAGTAGTATGTACAGTACGTCTGATATCTAAGAGGGAAACGTAGCGTGTGTCAGATCAAGTGGACCGGACCGGACCGGACCGGACCAACGAACAGGTAAAGACTTCAGGTGTTTGAACCACAAGGCCACAATGACAAATCGTTTACAGTCAACACTCGAGTGTCTGATGGCCGTTTGACACACATTCACTGATTTGTTCCTTTTTTTGAGTTTTCTGTTTTCTGATTTGATACGAGGTGCCGTCAGAACGAAGGGGCGGAGTCACAGGATGCTTCTGTTACATCAGAACTATCTAAAACGGAACCGACAGATCTGGACTTTGAAGGTTGGATCAGTCGCATCAAATATTCACATCATTAAACCTTAAACACATTTTGTCTGTGAGATAAAAACTCTGCTGAGAAGTTTCATCCAATAAAATGAAACCAAACTAAAAGTTTATTAAATTTAATGTGTAAAGTTTTATCTTTTATTGTGAAGGGACAACAACAGGAAGCCATCTGACTCGTGGCTCTTATTCTGACGGCACCCTGTACATCCTGAATGCAGCGTTAAGTCTCTGACGGGTCGACACCCGTCGGTTCTCTACAGTCAACAGAGGTGAGACATGTGGACTTTATTCTGCTTCCAGTCAGGCGTTCAGCAGAAACATGAGATGAACCAACCGGTCCACACACCGACGCCTCAGAACCGATTCTGTCCAGTATCGTGTGTTTCAGACAGAATGAGGTCCAGTTTGTTAAAGTGCCCAAAGACTTCTGGAGGTCCGTCACAGCCTCGCCGTCGTTTGATCCCAGAACTGACCCGAGAAGAACAGATGTAAGAGGAGGAATATCTGTAAGAACCATCCTGACCCAACATTCAGGTTTAGATTCTGATCGCTGTCTTTAAGGTGCTGATCCAAATTTTGGGATAAAGATAAAAATATTTTGATTTGTGTAAAATTGTTCCAAAACAAATAAAAGTATAAATAAGTTTTATAATTAAAACTAGTATTTTGGTATTTTGGCAGTTTTGTAAATTTTAGTTTAAAAAGTTTGGGTTTGTGTTCTGAAACGTTTTCAACAGACGTTGTTGAGTTAAATGTAACCGGGTCAGTGACAGAATCTGAGGGTTCTGAAGTCTTTGGACACTTTAACTGAAGGATGAGACGCGAAGTTACAACATGAACATTTCTCTGTGTGGTTTTAGTTTGAACTTGTGGACCGGGTCATGGTTCTGGGCAGTATTTGCAGTTGTATTGTGATGAATTGTAGTTGCAGCTCGGGCCGGGCCGGGTCGGGCCTGGACACGAGCTGAGCAGATATGTTTCAGGTGTCATTTCACAGAAAGGGAAACTTGATATCTTGATAAAATTTCGTGGTGGTTCTGGCAGTTCTGACAGTCTCTCTCCTGCCTGCAGATCCTGTCTGATATGATCCAGTTCTCTGCTGTTCGTTTCCAAACAGAACTGTTCGGATCACAAACTTCTGCTAGTCTAAAGTTAGTCTACATCTTCAGATGGCGTCCAGAGCGCACGGGTTGGGACGAACACGGCTGTACAGTCAGAAGCAGCAGAAACTCTTCCCTTCCTCTGTCAGCGGGTCGGGCAGCTCCGAGGCCTCAGTGCAAATACAAACTACAGCTCTACAACCACAGTCTCTAAACGGGCCTCTGACGGCGCCGTGAGGCACTCGTGTTTCCACAGAAAGGCTTTCGTTCCCTTCAGCTCATGTTTTTGTGCCCTTCAGTTCTGGTGCAGACCCAGCAAACATTCAGTTGCTCAGCCAGCGGTTCCACCAGCAGGGTCAAAAGTTCAGATGTCATCGAGCGGCATTTAGAGGAACTGGTACCAAAGTAAGTCTCTGTGACTGAATGTGAGTCCGTCCAGCCACAGCAGAACTTCCCCTCACAGAACACCAGGTTCTATTGTAATGGTGTCGTGGGACAGAACCTGAAGCTTCTCTGAGTCCAGTTAAAAACAGCTGACACATAAAATCTTGTGCTCGTGTTCCAGAGATCCAGTGTGGGTCGAATGCTTGCTGGGGTCTGCAGTGAATCAGATCCGTGCAGCGGTCCTGGCGGGCGGTCAGCGTGTCGGAGCGGTCGGTGTGTTTGGCAGTGTGGCGCGTTGCGATCTGCCGCCGCCGACGCTCGCGGCGTGAAAAGCCAGGACGGCTGCACGAGAGGTGAAACTAGCAACGATGCAAAAACCTAAAGCTGACGGAGGAGGAGGAGGAGGAGGAGGAGGCCATGTGCTCGCTGGTTCTTCAGCTTCTCCTGAGATTACAAAATAATTTGAATGATAAACTGCTGACTCGGCTCCGCTGACTCGTCCCCTTGTGTCGCCTGAACGAGGAAGGACGCAGCGTAGACATCCAATCACAGGACGGAGCTGGTGAACGCTCCTCAGGTTGTGGTTCATGTTGGTCAGTCAGTGAAGGCTCCTTAAGGCAAAACTCCGTCCCATGCTTTCACACCACCTCAAACTAAAAACTGGATTTTTTTTCCTCTCGTGCCGTCGAGATGTTCTGCTGAGCTGGTTTTGAAACTGATGATGAAGCGGATCTTCTTCTGCAGAGATGGATGCCTGAAGCACAGGAGGTTGGTGTGTTCGCAGCCTGCAAGACAAAGAAGACGGATGTGGGTCAGTTGCACGAGGTCCTCGACCTGGACCTGGACTGGGCCTTGTTGAGGTGAGGGACATGAACGCTGACTTGTAATTGGTTGTTGTCAGAGGCATATGTGTGAGCGACTTACGTCTGGAGGAGCCTCCATCATTATGTCTTGCTTGCGTTCTCGTAGATGACGTCGGAGGTGATGGACTGCTGCTTCTTCTTCTGCCACATCAGCAAGACGCACTGATGGATGAACACGTACTGCTCCTGAACACAACAACAACAAGAACAGGACCTGTGAGTACACTCAGTCAGCTAACAGCAGAGAGAGAGGTAGAGGTGATGGTAGACGTGATGGTAGAAGTAGGTAGGTGATGATAGAGATGATGGTAGAAGTAGGTAGAGGTAGACGTGACGGTAGATGTAGAGGTGACGGTAGAGGTGACGGTAGAGGTGACGGTAGAGGTGACGGTAGAGGTGACGGTAGAGGTGACGGTAGAGGTGACGGTAGAGGTAGAGGTGACAATAGAGGTGACGGTAGAGATGTTGGTAGAGGTGATGATAGAGATGACGGTAGAGATGACGTAGAGGTGATGGCAGACGTGATGATAGAGATGACGGTAGAGATGACAGAGGTAGAGGTGACGATAGAGATGACGGTAGAGATGATGGTAGAGGTAGAGGTGATGGTAGAGGTGACGATAGAGGTGACGGTAGAGATGATGGTAGAGGTAACGGTAGAAGTGACGACAGAGATGATGGTAGAGGTGACGATAGAGGTGATGGTAGAAGTAGGTAGAGGTGACGGTAGAGGTGGCGATAGAGGTGATGGTAGAGGTAGAGGTGACGATAGAGGTGACGGTAGAGATGATGGTAGAGGTGACGGTAGAAGTGACGATAGAGATGACGGTAGAGATGACGTAGAGGTAGAGGTGACGATGGAGATGACGGTAGAGGTGATGGTAGAAGTAGAGGTGACGGTAGAGGTGACGATAGAGGTGACGGTAGAGATGATGGTAGAGATGACGGTAGAGGTGACGGTAGAGGTGACGATAGAGGTGACGGTAGAGATGATGGTAGAGGTGACGGTAGAAGTGACGATAGAGATGATGGTAGAGGTGACGATAGAGGTGATGATAGAGGTAGAGGTGACGATAGAGGTGATGATAGAGGTAGAGGTGACGATAGAGGTGACGGTAGAGATGATGGTAGAAGTGACGGTAGAGATGACGTAGAGGTGATGGTAGAAGTAGGTAGAGGTGACGATAGAGGTGATGATAGAGGTAGAGGTGACGATAGAGGTGACGGTAGAGATGATGGTAGAAGTGACGGTAGAGATGACGTAGAGGTGATGGCAGACGTGATGATAGAGATGACATAGAGGTAGAGGTGACGATAGAGATGACGGTAGAGATGATGGTAGAGGTAGAGGTGACGGTAGAAGTGACGATAGAGATGACGGTAGAGGTGACGATAGAGGTGATGGTAGAGGTAGAGGTGACGATAGAGGTGACGGTAGAGATGATGGTAGAGGTGACGGTAGAAGTGATGATAGAGATGATGGTAGAGGTGACGGTAGAGGTGACGACAGAGGTGACGATAGAGGTGATTGTAGAGGTGATGGTGAGGTAGAGGTGACGATAGAGGTGACGGTAGAGGTGACGGTAGAAGTGACGATAGAGATGACGGTAGAGGTGACGATAGAGGTGACGGTAGAGGTGACGTAGAGGTGACAGTAGAAGTGACGATAGAGATGATGGTAGAAGTAGGTAGAGGTGACGGTAGAGGTGGCGATAGAGGTGATGGTAGAGGTAGAGGTGACGGTAGAAGTGACGATAGAGATGACGTAGAGGTAGAGGTGACGATAGAGATGACGGTAGAGGTGACGATAGAGATGACGGTAGAGGTGATGGTAGAAGTAGAGGTGATGGTAGACGTGATGGAAGAGGTGACGGTAGACGTGATGATAGAGGTGACGGTAGACGTGATGATAGAGGTGATGGTAGAGATGATGTTAAGAGGTGACGGTAGAGGTGGCGATAGAGATGACGGTAGAGGTAGAGCTGACAATAGAGGTGACAGTAGAGGTGATGGTAGATGTGATGATAGAGGTGATGGTAGAGATGACGGTAGAGGTAGAGCTGACAATAGAGGTGACAGTAGAGGTAGAGGTGATGGTAGACGTGATGGTAGAGGTGATGGTAGAGATGATAGTAGAGGTGACAGTAGAAGTAGAGGTGATGGTAGAGGTGATGGTAGAGGTAGAGGTGATGGTAGACGTGATGGAAGAGGTGACGTAGAGGTGATGATAGAGGTGATGGTAGACGTGACGATAGAGATGACGGTAGAGGTGATGGTAGAAGTAGAGGTGATGGTAGACGTGATGATAGAGGTGATGGTAGAGATGATAGTAGAGGTGACAGTAGAAGTAGAGGTGATGGTAGAGGTGATGGTAGAGGTAGAGGTGATGGTAGACGTGATGGAAGAGGTGACGTAGAGGTGATGGTAGAGGTGGTGGTAGAGATGACGGTAGAGGTGACGATAGAGATGACGGTAGAGGTAGAGCTGACAATAGAGATGATGGTAGAGGGAGAGGGAGACCAAGGGAGGAGGGAAAGATTGATTAATTGTGACTATGACTGTGATTGAGTCAATCATAAGTTATGCATATTATACATACAGTATAACTAATTTATTGTAAATATTGTTTTCCTTTATTGTTATTATTATTTTGAATTCCAAACGCTTGCTTTGGCAATATGTACAGTGTTACCTCATGCCAATAAAGCCAATTGAATTGAATTGAGAGAGTGCCTACCTCAGTCTGGACCATGGACAGACGGTGTGAACGCATCTCTGACACCATCCCCAGGATATCTGCAAACTCGTGTTCTCTGATGTGCTGCATCAGACGATCCAGAGCCATGAACGTCCCAGTCCGGCCCACTCCAGCACTGAACACACACACACACACACACACACACACCATCATCAGAACCAGCAACCACATTGAGAGAGGACTGGATGACATCATGGACATTACATCATCCGTCTAATAGCCTTTTTATGGTGTCTGTCAGGATGTGATGTCATCGTCCTGCTCTCAGCTGATCATTAATGTTCACAGAAGAAACTCATAAAACACATCACTTTCTTGAGTCTTATATTTTGTTTTCTGTACAGTTCCAGAGTGAGTTCCTGACCTGCAGTGGACTATGATGGGGTCTTTGGTCCTGTTGGCCTGCTGGCGGACGATGAGGACGAACTGCAGGATGCTTTCAATGGCGTTGACTGTGGGGACGCCGTGGTCCGGCCACGAGGTGTAGTTCAGGTGGAGGACGTCCTGACTCTCGTCAGCCTGCAGGGGGAGACAAACATCAGCACTTAGAGGCCGTTCAAACATGCCATCAGCTTCCAACCTGAGCAATCTGATCACATCACCAGACTCCCTTAACAAATAACCTGATTGTAAGAGTTGTTGAGTTAAAACAAACCTTATAAACTCTGTGAAACTCTGTCTCTGACTCATTCTTCATTATTTGTTCCTTCTTGTAAATTTAGCAAATGTTCTACATGAACTTCTGTCTGTCTTTGTGTTAAACACTTAAGAGAGATGTGACCAGAAAACACACGTATGGAACAGTAAGTGTCTCAGAGCAGCTTCTAGTGGACCTGCAGCTTTGACCCGGTGTCGGGCCGACCCAGAGGACCAGAAACTCACATATCCCAGTCTGAACTTCCTGATGGTCCACTCTGGAGACTCCGACTCAGAGAGCATCTCCACGCTGATCTCTCCGTACATCATGGGCTCGTCAGTAAACGGCCAGTAGTGATCACACTTCACCTGCAAACGCATTCAGAGAGTAATAAAGTCAGAGTACTTGAGTGATAGAGTTACTTTAGGCCCGCGTGTGAAGCAGAGCGAGGCTCACCCTCCGTCGCTCGTTGCACTGCGTCAACATGACGATGATCGGAGATTTCTCCTGCAGGACCATCTTCCAGAAGTCGTTGCGGGTCTCGGGCAGCGGACCCTGAGTGGCGATGTACTCTTTACTGTGTTTGTATCCCTGAAGACACAAACGGAAACTTTCAGCGTCACACAACACAACAAGATTCACATTAAGTGAGAATACAACAGCTCAGGCTGGAGTTTCTGTTGTGAAGAAGTTCTCTCATCTTCAACTGCAGTAAAAGTCTCAATACTACTAACAAGTAAACAACAATGAGAGTTGAGTGAGTTTTAACCCAACAAGTATCCAGTACAGGTGACTTTACAAATCATCTGAGGAAAATATAAATATGGTTTCTAAAAATCGTTTCTTACTGACGAAAAAATGACATGAAGCTGAATTCTGAAGCTGTTCAGTGAGTGTGTTAAATAAAACGTCTCTCCGCCTGACACAAACAGGAAGCTCAGAAAGTTCTAACAGGATTAAACTGCTTATTGTATGAAGTTCATGTTAGTTTGTTGTTGTTGTCGTCACCTGTCAGCCGGCTGATGCAGATATAATTTACACCTGACATTAAAATGGATCAGTAGCAGGAAACGTTATCAGGATCAAACTGATCCAGTCTCGAGTTCCAGCAGTTCGACTCCTGCATCAACATGTGTCGTCTGGGTCCAGATGTGACTGAACCAGGTGCTGAGGTCTCACTCACAGGTATGTAGTTGGCGTTGACATAGTCTGAACCTTCGTCGTTGTGCATCGACATCAACTTCACCCGGCTGAAGTCGTCTGGAGGGAAAGTCGACAGAAACTTAAACAATCTGCATCACATCAAAGGTGAAAATCTGACTGGGAATTAAACCTGACGACGACTCTGACAGCTTCTACTACATACAACACGAACAATCAAATGTTGACAATGTTTTTGAACACTGAGCGTCACCCATGATGCTTTGCTGTCAGTGACTCACAGGGGAGGATGTTGGTGTATCTGTTCTTGGGCCTGTTGACGGGCAGGTCTGCTGCATCATGGGAAAGATCCAGACCGACGCTCTTCAGCTCCTGAAAAACACCAACATCTGTCACACATCTGCAGGATTCCCAGCGTCGGTTCATCCAGAGTCTGCAACATGGCTGCTGTGATGCTAACGCTAACAGCTAACACTGCTTTATAACCCAACACGCCTCATCTGTTTTAAAGTTTTGTACTTTTATTACAGTTTTTTAGACATGTTGTCACATTGAGCTGTTAAAGTTTGTCAGCTCGTCTGCTGTGATCCAAACCCAACCTACCATCCACAGCACCACCTGACCCGGCACAGAAGGCTCTAGGTTTATGTTCCACCTGCTGTTAATAGTTAACAATCAACAGAGAATCCTTAAATCGTACGATTATTACATGGAGTTTGGCGAAATGGTCAAAAAAGGATCAAATTTAAACACAATTTCAGAGGAAAGGTTAACGACTGGATCACGTCGGGTTTCTGGACCTGAAGCTTTAAAAAAGTCACGAGAACAAACTCATAATTAAATTATAGGATTCAAACCTTGTTGGTGCTGAAAGGTTCTGTTTTTGTTAACGAGTCAGTGTTTTATTTCTACGTGTTGAAACATCTGATTATTAAGATGAAGGTGCTGCAGCTGCAGAACTACAGGTGCAGCTGCAGAGCTACAGGTGCAGCTGCAGAACTACAGGTGCAGCTGCAGAACTACAGGTGGAGCTGCAGAACTACAGGTGCAGCTGCAGAGCTACAGGTGGAGCTGCAGAACTACAGGTGCAGCTGCAGAGCTACAGGTGGAGCTGCAGAACTACAGGTGCAGCTGCAGAACTACAGGTGCAGCTGCAGAGCTACAGGTGCAGCTGCAGAACTACAGGTGCAGCTGCAGAGCTACAGGTGCAGCTGTATCAAGGTGTGTTCAGGTGTATTGAGGTGCTTCAGGATGTGTTGGTGTGTTCTGGTGCAGCGGTACCTCAAACTGCAGGGAGAACTTGTAGGCCGAGTCTTTGCTCATCTCTTTGAAGTACGCTTCGAAGTCGTCCAGCTGCACCGGGCTGCAACGAGACGGGCCGGGTCAGAACACAGACCTCCACATCACTCACACATCAACATGCTGTCAGTCACAGTGACGACGACAGATCAATACAAAATATCAACACCTGACACATTCAAACAGAGTCGTTTCAATCTTTCATCCACAGAAAAGGAACTGTGATACAAAGACAAGCAGAACTGTTTTGCTGCCGGCCCGTAGAACCAGAACGGACTGTTCCTCCCTCAAACCTCCAACGAGCACCACGACAGAACTATCTGATCAGCAGAGTGTATTCACATTTCACACACACACACACACACACACACACACACACACACACTCTGTTACCTTGTGAGCTTCCGTTTCTTTAAAGCTGTCTTGCTCCTACAAAATACAAACATGTGAAGTTGCTCATGATGAACCGTCCTCCATGACACATGACATGACACTCGATTACTTCACCGTTCACACCTGCAGACGTCGGGGTTCGACCGACTCGCCGTCATTGATCGTGAAATATTCAACTTCTGGATGAAAGTTTACATTTTTGAAGCATTTGTACAGAAGAGGAGTCGAATCAAATCACATGATCAATAATCAGTTTCCATCTCCGTGACAAAATGTGAACATTACAATGAATGTAAATTATCAGTTTAACTTATTAAAATCTAACTAAAGCTTTTCTTCATGTTCATTTTAATTTATGGCTCCATTTTCTGGTGAAATTTCACTTGTTTTCATGATCAACTGCATTAATGTATCAATGTCAATAATCATTGATCCGTCATCAGTAGAGGATAAAAGTCGCTGCAACAAGACTTCATTTCACAATTCTTTAAATTCTGAGGAAACAGTCCAAACTTTGAGTCCATTTAATATTAATTATCATTATTAAGTGAATTATGTGACGGAGCAAACTGTGTATTATTTTCCGATCAGTCCCTGCAGGAAGTTAAAGTCTCTGCATGTTTTGGTCCAAACACTTCGTCTTTATATTGATCAGCCAAATTTGCAGAGAGGTTGTGCTGAAGGTGGTGCTGGTGTCACCGGGACCAGAACCTTCTGAGGGACTGATTCTGAACAGATGGAAAGTGAATTCTGGCGTCTGTAGACTTCAATGCAGGCCGTCGATCGGTCAAACCCAGAACTCAGATCAGGACAACGACTGGAGTCACATCAGTAACGACATCATGCTCGTCACCTCAAACAAACCTGTTTCAGCAGACTCCAGGTCAGACATGCAGCCGTCACATATATTCTGTAGTCTATCCTCTAAACTTCATGCTTCTGATTTCTGTGTTCACTCTCTGACTGCGTCACAGCTTCTCTAATCCCTAAACGTCTCCTCAGCTCAGAGCTGAGGAGACGTTTATAGATCCGGAGGCTGGAACACAGTCAGGAGGTGAAGCCTAAACCAGCGACATGCACTGAACGTCTACAACACACAGGAGGCGCTGACAGCAGCTCTACATGCTGAACATCTACGTCTGAAGAGCAGATCCACACAGAGAGAAAGACAGATGGCATGCAGACACCAAACATGGAGCGAAGCCGCAGTTAGCACCAACAGTTAGCACCAACAGTTAGAACCAACATTTAGCATCATGCTACATCCAACACGTTAGTAGGAACACACTCAGTGTGACTTTGAGAGTTGGACCACAGACACAGCATTGCAAGACAAAGTTCAACATGTCAGAAAAATCGTCTGCTGACTTCCTGTTTCCCTGCCAGTCAAACTGGATTTAAAGCAGATTTTCTTTCAAAATGCAGCTTTCAAGTGTGAAACTATAATCTGGTGGTAGTTCATGTTTTCTGTATGTCAACAAATCCCATGTGCAGACTCACAACACTGACCTGTGAGAGAGAAACACACTGAACATACTGAGATACTGTTCATCATTAAATAAGAACAACCAGAACACATGCAGCCCCGAGGGACGCCTGAGGGATGCCTGAGGGACGCCCGAGGGACGCCTGAGGGACGCCTGAGGGACGCCTGAGGGACACCGGAGGGACACCTGAGGGACGCCTGAGGGACGCCTGAGGGACACCTGAGGGACGCCTGAGGGACACCGGAGGGACGCCTGAGGGACGCCTGAGGGACACCTGAGGGACGCCCGAGGGACGCCCGAGGGACGCCCGAGGGACGCCCGAGGGACGCCCGAGGGACACCCGAGGGACGCCCGAGGGACGCCTGAGGGACACCTGAGGGACACCTGAGGGACGCCTGAGGGACACCGGAGGGACGCCTGAGGGACGCCTGAGGGACACCTGAGGGACACCTGAGGGACGCCTGAGGGACGCCTGAGGGACACCTGAGGGACACCTGAGGGACACCGGAGGGACACCTGAGGGACGCCCGAGGGACGCCCGAGGGACGCCGGAGGGACGCCTGAGGGACGCCTGAGGGACACCTGAGGGACACCTGAGGGACACCTGAGGGACGCCCGAGGGACACCCGAGGGACGCCTGAGGGACGCCTGAGGGCCGCCCGAGGGACGCCCGAGGGACGCCCGAGGGACGCCCGAGGGACGCCTGAGGGACGCCTGAGGGACACCCGAGGGACACCTGAGGGACGCCTGAGGGACGCCTGAGGGAACGTCAGGAGTTAGTTTCATGATAAGTGACAGATTAAATGACAGGTATTGTGTTTATTAAAGTCTGACAGCTTCATCTTCTTCCTCTGTGACACAGATATCAGATACGAAGGAATTAACTCAGCTCCTCTAAATCTGGAGTTCCACACGGCTCACTGTCAGGGACCTTGTTGTTATTTACTGAAGTACAATATACATCACTTATAAACTAGCATTTAATATTATATTTACAGACAACATGAGCATCATTCATTATTAAAATGATTAAAGTTTCACTGAGAAAGAAAGACAAAGTCGTAGATGGACGTAGATCATGTGAATATTAATCATTCTATCTGAGTTACATGTAATGAGTTTCATAAAGATTTAAGCAAAATGTCTGTTACATTGTTAAGATTCTATGAAAATAAACTGGTTTCATCTGCAAACATAATAACAGATATTAGTTAACAAACTTCAATCTAAATAAATGTAAAATGAGAACAATACAGGACCTAAAATGGAGCCCTGTGGAACACCAGATCTAAACTTCAGATGACACGAACGACTCACAATAATCTTTTATCTTTTATCTTTTAGTACTTTATTTTTGAGTATCTTGTATATTTTATTCTTACTCGTGTCTATTTAAATGTTGTTTAATCTAAAGTGGGATTTCTTTCTATTCTTGAAGGAGCAGCTGTAACATCAGCAGACTGATGTGGACCTATCAGAGCTCATCACGCACGGCAGACGCAGCGAGACGAGACAAAGACGTAAAAGCCGTAAGAAGCCGTAAACAGACAGAGAGGGAGACTGGAATGTGGAGAAAAGGCGTGTTAGTGTCTCGTATCTGCAGAGAGTTTCTGATTTTCTCTCTTTGTTGCTGCTCGGGACGCTTTACCAACCCAACATGTGTCTGTTTGACGTCCTGGGAATGAGACTCAACAATCAGCTGTCTTTGTGGTGCGTTCAGGAACAGCTGGGACAAATCCTACTGATTCTACCTTTAACTTTAATAGTCTTTGAATTCTATTAATATGACGTGAGCTTCAGTTAGCTTTGAGCACAAATGTCCTTCAGAGGGAGACTTTTTACTCTGAGACTCTGAGTACATGTCAGAGCCTGTAATCTATTACTTTACTGGAGGAAACAAGCTGGATCAGAACTTCTACTTTCACCAGAGTCTGTTTTTACTCGAGTAACTGAATGTCTCCTGGAGGACAGACTGTGAGGAAGACTCGTCTACAACATGAAGTTACAGCAGCAGCAGATTGTTGTCACTCATATGAAGACTGATTATCTATCTGTTATCTAACCGTATCAGAAACGTGGGATCATGTTCAAGACTGCAGCCCATCGGACACAAAGGAGGAAGTCAGGCGAAGTCGTTGTAGAACCACAGAAGAAGAAGTTCAGCGTAAATCGACAGCTAATCTAAACCTCGTCCACTTCCTGTCCCTCCCAGCAGTCATCAGTCATTTATGTTCAGTATGACATCATCACTCCTGACCGCAACCATCAAGTTATTTAAAGTCGTTGTTCCAGAGTTTCAAGTTGTATCAGTTTTTAAAGCCTAAACTTGGAAATAATGCAAGTTTATGTAGTTTTCTGTGTTTTTCTCTTTGAATAATCTGTTTTTCCAGCTCAGCTCTTGTTTCTGATGTTTTCTCTGCACACAGTCAGTGTGAAGAAGAGAATAAAGAACTATAATGACTTCCTGTTACTGTCCATTTATTTCACCAGGCGCCTGAATATTTCCTTATAAAAACGTGTTAAGTGTCATTTTCAGTGACACCGTTATTAGATTTGAACTTGGACCATGACACAAACATTTCAGTGTTGGAACTCGTACGGATCAATAACAGAAGCACTGACAGGACGACCTGTGATAACCTCTCCACAGAGCCTGAAACATGTCTCTGACTTCGGGCTGGACTGGGAGACACGATTAGGATCATGTTACACACATTTCCAGGATCAGAAGAGGATCCTGGTATGCAAACAGAGAACAGATTAGGACCCAGAATCGGGCCTCAAGGAACCACATGTGTACATGAACGGCCCGCTCTGGTCTCGTCATGGGATTTGTTGACAACAGGAACACACAGACCACCAGCAGACCCGTCCTTTAGCTCCGGTGGCTTTGCTCTGCACTCAGTAAAACAATGTCTCTGATCAATACTGTGGGCTGTGGCTCTGTTGGACATGCCCCTGAAGTGCTTACTTACCAAGGATTAATATAAAAAGCCAAAAGATAGTCAGTCCAAAGGCAGGATGGCAGTAGGGTAAGGAAGGCAAAGAGGCTTCTTCGCCTGAAGGGGGTTCAAATAAAACATCAAATAAAATCACACACAAGAAACAATAAAGAAACAGACAGCAGGGGGCGACAGGTGGACAGAACATGGTGCTCCGTTAGTAACGAGGCTCAGAGCGTCAGAGCGTCACATTAGTGCTCCACACACAGTTAATGCTTCATGCAGCCTGCAGAAGTGTCCCGTTGTCTCTCTGCAGGACAACAGGAGTCTGTTCGCTGCCGGACGTCAATGGCCGCTCTGTCTCATTTAACAACCTCCAGCCTGAATCTGTGACATCACGGCGTCCTCCCGGCCCGGCCCACAATGCAACAGTCAGCCTGGACCCTCATCGTGTATAAACAGTCCGCATTTTGTCACTGGGTGGTGACGTGAAACCGTGTGACAGCCACCTTCATGAACCTGACGAGCTCTGTAACATCTGTGCTGCTCGGGTCGACGCCCCACTGATGCAGATCCATTCAGATACTTTAATGTTCTCACCGGTTCTGATTCTGTTCTCCACAGAGGAAACAACACAGCAATCTTATTAAACCTCAGACAGAATAATGGAGGAAGTTCTGTCAGAGTCTCTCTGCTGGACGAGTTACAGAACCATCAATAACACAGTCAGCAGGCGCCGTCGCCGTTATTAGTATAACAGAATGTTATCAATAAAGGCAAAAGATCTGACTCGTGCTCAGTTAGCTCAGTTAGCTCAGGTAGCTCAGTTAGCTCAGTAGCTCAGTTAGCTCAGGTAGCTCAGGTAGCTCAGTTAGCTCAGATAGCTCAGTTAGCTCAGTTAGCTCAGGTAGCTCAGTTAGCTCAGTTAGCTCAGGTAGCTCAGTTAGCTCAGTTAGCTCAGTTAGCTCAGTTAGCTCAGGTAGCTCAGTTAGCTCAGGTAGCTCAGTTAGCTCAGTTAGCTCAGTTAGCTCAGATAGCTCAGTTAGCTCAGGTAACTCAGTTAGCTCCGGTAGCTCAGTTAGCTCAGGTAACTCAGTTAGCTCAGGTAGCTCAGATAGCTCAGTTAGCTCAGTTAGCTCAGGTAGCTCAGGTAGCTCAGGTAGCTCAGTTAGCTCCGGTAGCTCAGGTAGCTCACACGACTGCTAAAGGAATTCATGAGTATTTTCTGACTCATGTAAATCACTGGAATAATCTGAAGTTCTGCGGACCTCAAGAGAACATAGGTTCTGCTCACATGGAGGTGGATGAAGAATCACAGACGGGTGAACAGCGTTTCATTAAGATTGATGAATCCATTAATTACCTACTTTCTTCCATTTAGTTCATTGTTGGTTTACTCGTCTTACTTCTGTTGTTATTCTAGTATTATTATCATTATTATGATTATTATTGTATGAGGGTTGGACTGGTCTGCTTAAACACTTTATATGTTGTATTTTATTAAAAACCGGGCCCAGTGTGCGGCTCTGACCCGGGAACCCGCCGGTTGTTACTGTCACACGTTGGATCTCAGAACAACAAGTTCTCTGATGTTTAACCTGACGCACACTTCCTGTCCTCCATCAGGTTCTGATCCCAGCAGACAGCTCAGTCCAGCCACGGATTACATGATCTCATTACATGATCTTGAGTCAGAACCGCGTTAGATACAGAACCTTCCACACGTTAATCTGCATCAGCGGCGCCGTCGTCTCCTGTCAGCACACACACACTGCTGCGAGCGGCGAGCTCTGCCGACATGCACAGTCAAAGCGAACACGACTCCACCGCCACACTGAGACGACACTCTGATGATGTGCGTTTAGTGATGGGACGTCAAATACAACAGCAGATGGAAGCCGAGGTTCTGCCTTCACTGACCGTCTTTCAGCTGTTATATTAATCTCTAATCTCCAAATCTGAGTGTTTATCGTCAATCACACGAGAAACTGAGTCTGATCCATCAGAAACTCGGTTTAAAGAGGAAACGACTCAATTGTCTTTTCTTGTTTTGTGGAATTTAACTTTTCACCAACAGCAACATTTTGTCCCTTTAATCTGAGATTAAGGGAAATCCTGAGCTGTCATCACCAACAAACAGCCCGTGTTCTCTGGTCCAAACAAAGCAGGCGGGGGGCGGAGCTCATCCTCGCCATCGTCGCCTCACGCTGCTTACAGCAACACAGACGAGCTAAAATCTGCAGCGACATGTTCAAATCCCTAGTTGCCCCCTCAATCCCCCGCCAGGCCGCTAATCTCACTCTGATTGGGTCTCTCAGGGTGTTTGCAGCGGCAGGCTTTCACATCCAAACTGAGGAATTGTGATTACTAATCTTCAGATCCTGTCAGATCAGGACTGTGAGGTGTTGATCACTTCAGCTGCTCGAACACGTTACTGAGATCTGAAGGTGAAATCAAACGGAGGAGGATCCTACCAGTTATAGGGAAGCTTCCCGTCACGCTCGAACGAGGCAAAGTTGACGAAAGTCTCGGCGCCGCACTCTCTGAAAGACAAAACAGCAGCAGAGGAACAGCGGTGAGAAACAGTCAGGACGGTTTGAGGAAGTCAGAAATATTTGATGACCGCTCAGAAAATAAAGAGAAGTGTGAAAATAACTGAAACTTCAGCTGAAGACTCAGAATGACATGATACAAGACGAGATACTGACTCGAGCTGGAGAAACTCAAGTTCAGAGCAAACAGATCAGAGATCAGATCAGAGATCAGATCAGAGATCACAGATCAGATCAGAGATCAGAGATCAGAGATCTGATCAGAGATCAGATCAGAGATCAGATCAGAGATCAGAGATCAGATCAGAGATCAGATCAGAGATCAGATGTCGTTATTGTTTAATGACTGATTATGTTGGTCGTCTTGTAAATGTTCTTTCTGTCTCTCTGCTGTTCACTGAAGCTGTCAGATAAAGAAACACATCAAACAATTAGAAGTTAGAAGATATTAAATAAAGATTATGGAGATAAATATGTAAGAAAATCAGAGACTTTTTGTCGTTTTCATTGTTTCAGGACAAAAACCTGAACCACAATCTCACAACTATGTAAAACAGCAAACAATCTGACAGACTGAATCTGACAGGCAGAAACAAGGTGTGTGTGTGTGTGTGTGTGTGTGTGTGTGTGTGTGTGTGTGTGTGTGTGTGTGTGTGTGTGTGTGTGTGTGTGTGTGTGTGTGTGTCTCTGGTACCTGGTCATCTGCAGGTGCTTCTTGCGGAGGATGAGCAGAAACAGAACCAGCAGGCTGATGAGGAGGATGCTGAGCACGGCCAGCGCCGAGATCGCTGCGACACTCGGGTTCATCTCTTTAGCTGCACACACACGCGCACACACACACACACACACACACACACACACACACACACACACACACACACACACACACACACACACACACGCACACACACACACACACATATTAACATTGTTCTGATCCATTCCCCTGTGGTTACAGTCTGGGTGTATCGGACAGCGCCACCTACCGACGGTGCTGATGGTGATGTGGGCGGGCTTGCTGGGCGTGCTGTAGCTGAAGCTGGTGATGGTGCAGTTGTAGGTGGAGGACGGCATCAAACCCGACACCGTCAGCACGTGAGAGGTGGCCGTCTGAGGCTCGCGGGCCTGAAAGAGACGAGACGGCACCGAGCTTTAAATATCCAGTCGCCTCGGTAACCACAGGTGAGTCATCGACCAGCAGGTGAAACAAACCTTCAGTACCAACACCGGACCAGCTGTTGGTCCGTGTTACTCTCACACCATCAGAACCAACACCGGACCAGCTGTTGGTCTTTGTTACTCTCACACCATCAGAACCAACACCGGACCAGCTGTTGGTCTGTGTTACTCTCACACCATCAGAACCAACACCGGACCAGCTGTTGGTCTTTGTTACTCTCACACCATCAGAACCAACACCGGACCAGCTGTTGGTCTGTGTTACTCTCACACCATCAGAACCAACACCGGACCAGCTGTTGGTCTGTGTTACTCTCACACCATCAGAACCAACACCGGACAAGCTGTTGGTCTTTGTTACTCTCACACCATCAGAACCAACACCGGACCAGCTGTTGGTCTTTGTTACTCTCACACCATCAGAACCAACACCGGACCAGCTGTTGGTCTTTGTTACTCTCACACCATCAGAACCAACACCGGACCAGCTGTTGGTCTTTGTTACTCTCACACCATCAGAACCAACACCGGACCAGCTGTTGGTCTTTGTTACTCTCACACCATCAGAACCAACACCGGACCAGCTGTTGGTCTTTGTTACTCTCACACCATCAGAACCAACACCGGACCAGCTGTTGGTCTTTGTTACTCTCACACAGCAAGATTTACAACACAACGTCAAATCTACAGTCTGAAGTTTGAGGGAGATCTGGATTTAAATGCTTCTGATGTATAAAAGACAATGAATGTCTACATGAAACACAGAGCTGGATCCTGATGAACTGAGCCTGAAGCGGGTCGCAGCAGGTGGTTCTGTTAGAGTCTGTCTCAGCTGAAGTCTCTGCAGACCCGCAGGAACACATTAAAGTGTACATAGAGGATTTATGGTTCACTTCCTCTTTCTAAATATGACTCTATGATTTGTGTATTTAAAAAGCTGTTAATGACCCACCGAGGGGCCGACACAAAGTTCTGAGAACCACAGCTGGACTGCTTCAGAACCGTAGACGGGCTCGTTGTCTCTGAACATCTTCACTGTGAACATTCATCAAAGTTCTCAAGACAGAAAAATCTTTTTTCTCTGTTTCTCTTCTTGATTTGAAGCTGTGGAACACTTTGGACCCTCTCAGAACCAACAGCAGAGGGGACGCTCACTACATCTTCTCTTACCTTCAGCTCCTTGCGGGCCTTGTTGGGTTTACACAGGACCTGGTAGTAGTCGACCACTCCCTCCTCGGTCCACAGCAGCGTCACAGACGAGTGCGTGGCGTTGACGGCGTACAGAGACCTCGGGGGAGCCGGCTCTGAAGAACACAAAACCACAAGCCTGGATGTGAGAACGTGAAGTTAAAGCTGCAGGTGTGGACCCGCTCGGAGCAGCAGAGACCGGCAGCACACAGCCGGACCCAAATACTTGTTCTCTCTCAGAAGAGGAAGTGAAGAAAATGAGCTTTCATATTCACTTTCAGGGTGGAAACAGTCTGACAGCTGAGAGCCGGAGCTGCTGAGGACCGAACACCTGCAGGTCCACTTCACCTGAGAGGACCAGCGGTTCTGTTCATGTGTTTGTGCTTCAGCAACAGACCACAGAACTCAGAAAGTTCTGATCCACTGAGTGTCAATAGCTCAAATATCTATTCAGGTCTCTGTCAGACGTTCAGAGCAGCTGAGATCAATATCAGAAAGGTACAAACATGTCATCTCTCACGAGTCTCTGCATCAGAACCAAACAGAACCAAACAGAACCAAACAGAACCAAACATTTGAGAGAGTCGGATCAGATCCAGACTAAACAGCTGGACTCATCAGATTCTGATCAACGGGAGGAGATCATTATATTTACTTCATGTTGAACTCAATATTCATCAGAGTGTGTGTGTGTGTGTGTGTGTGTGTGTGTGTGTGTGTGTGTGTGTGCGTGCGTGCGTGCGTGCGTGTGTGTGCGTGTGCGTGCTGACCCAGTTTGATGATGTTCGGCATGGAGGTGTTCCTGCTGCGCTCCGTGCACGCCGTCACCGTCAGGTTGTAGATGTCTCCTGGAGGCAGAGGGAGGCTGGCCCGCATCACGTTACGAGTCACCTGACACACACACACACACACACACACACACACACACACACACACACACACACACACACACTTCATTTAGCTTCATGTCATCTGATAAACTGCCTCAGTGAAATGCATTGTGGGTACTGTAGGCACCAGTGTTGTCTCCTTTAACACAGTTAGACTCATTCTGGTCAGTTACAAACAAAATGAAACGTCACCTTTTTTTATTCCACACACTCTGGAGCCTACATTACCCAGAATGCAGCTGAGCCACTGAGTGACATCACTGAGGTAGCGGTGATGTCACTCAGTGAATCACCTGTAAACACAGTGTAGTGTGAGTGACGTTTCTCTGTTTGAAATGTATTTGACCATTTTTCATTTCAACACGTTCTTTAATATTTAAAACAATAATTTCTCTCCGTGTCAAACGGTGAAGTTATTGATCGATCAGCTGATTGATCCGGCCACAAGAAGACCGTCGTGTCCTCAGACAGCTTTATAGTTTATGTTTCTGAGGTATGGAGTCACAACAACAGGACGGAACTCAGTTATTGATAAAGAGGCAAAGATCATTAGTCATTATTATGAGATCGTTGCTGTGGTCACAGAATCAGTTGCTGCATTTTGTTGTCTAGAGGAGAATCTTACATTATTAAACACAAGTCCGGCTCTGTGGTATCAGTCGGGTCCATTAAGCCCTCAGACTGTTCGTTATGTGAGGCTGCTGGATCCTAATTGGGCTCGCGGAGCAGACGGGTCGGACTGGACGCAGCAGAGACAGCGGGTCGGTTCTCTGCTGCTAATTGGACCCAGAAGACAGAATCAATCGCAGCTCGACCGACGCTGAAATAACAAGCTGCTGCTGCTGCAGGTGAAGCTGACACAGAACCAGAACCTTTACAGAACCTCATCCAGAAATTAAACTGTCTGTTCGTCCTCTAAAGAAGAAAGAACGTTCACTGAACAGCGACGCAGTCAGAGCGACACTGAGAGGAACTGAACCTTCAACACGAAGCTCTGGGTGATGCTCCCTGCTGAAAGAACTGCACAGACCAGCATGACTGCTCTGCTGGTCTCTGCTGGTCTCTGCTGGTCTATACTGGTCTCTGCTGGTCTATACTGGTCTATACTGGTCTCTGCTGGTCTCTGCTGGTCTCTGCTGGTCTCTGCTGGTCTATACTGGTCTCTGCTGGTCTCTGCTGGTCTCCGCTAGTCTCTGCTGGTCTATACTGGTCTCTGCTGGTCTATACTGGTCTATACTGGTCTCTGCTGGTCTATACTGGTCTCTGCTGGTCTCTGCTGGTCTATACTGGTCTATACTGGTCTCTGCTGGTCTATACTGGTCTCTGCTGGTCTCTGCTGGTCTTCTGGTCTTGCTGGTCTTAGCTGGTCTCTGCTGGTCTATACTGGTCTCCTGCACTGCGTCTATGACTGGTCTCTTCTGGTCTCTGCTAGTCTCTGCTGGTCTCTGCTGGTCTATACTGGTCTATACTGGTCTCTGCTGGTCTCTGCTGGTCTATACTGGTCTCTGCTGGTCTATACTGGTCTCTGCTGGTCTATACTGGTCTATACTGGTCTCTGCTGGTCTCTGCTGGTCTCTGCTGGTCTATACTGGTCTCTGCTGGTCTATACTGGTCTCTGCTGGTCTCTGCTGGTCTCTGCTGGTCTATACTGGTCTCTGCTGGTCTATACTGGTCTCTGCTGGTCTATACTGGTCTCTGCTGGTCTCTGCTAGTCTCTGCTGGTCTCTGCTGGTCTATACTGGTCTCTGCTGGTCTATACTGGTCTCTGTTGGTCTATGCTGGTCTATACTGGTCTCTGCTGGTCTATACTGGTCTCTGCTGGTCTATACTGGTCTCTGTTGGTCTCTGCTGGTCTCTGCTGGTCTATGCTGATCTATGCTGGTTTTTCCAGCAGGGCTGTCACACTCTCAGAACCTGAACCATCTTCTGGACCGGTCCAACACTTCTGGTGCTGTGGTGTTGGACTGTAACTTGAGACAGAACCTCCTGGCGGGCCGCAGACACTTACGTCGATGGAGTAGCTCCTCTCCGGGCCTTTCTTGCCGACGGCCATCACCTGCCAGTGCAGCATCCTGGAGTGCGACAGGTCGATGAAGAGCTCGCCGTACGTCCAGCGAACGTACAGCACGCCGTGAGAGTAATCCACCGAGGAGATGAGGGGCGCCTCGGGAGCTGAGAGCAGGACAGACACAGTCAGTCAGTCCAGTCGGGCCGATGGAGACCTACAGGTGTAAAGTCAGGTGTGTGTGTTACCTGTGACGAAGCTGACGGTGGAGCTGTCGCAGCAGCTGAGCGGCGGGTCGCCCCACGTCACCATGGAAACACGGAAATTATAATACCAGGCCGGCAGCAGGTCCGTCACTCTCTGAGCGGAACCACACGGGACAAACAGCTGTTAAAGGAGCAGTTCACCCAGTGTGTGTGTGTGTGTGTGTGTGTGTGTGTGTGTGTGTGTTACCACGGAGGCGATGACGGAGGCGGTGGCGGCGATCTCGTAGTAGGTGGTCCACTCAGAGGCCAGCGTGACGGGGTTGAAGAAGAAGGTCTGCAGGACGTACTTCCTGAAGGCCACGTGGTACGGACGCTGCCAGCTGAGGATCACTGCTGTCGGGCCGAGCGGGTACACGGCCAGCTCACGCACACCTGTGGGTTCTGACACACACACACACACACACACACACACACACACACACACACACACACATTACAGAGGAACCTGGAGGAACACACAGTCTGCGGCTGATGATGTCACTGATCTGCTGCTCACCGATATCGATGATGACGGGTTCTGACGGCGGGCTCATCAGAGGTCCGTTGGTGTGATAGACCACCACCCTGTACTGGGCCCCGGGGGTCAGGTTGGTGATCAGGTCACTCGTCGAGTTCTCCTGCAGAAACATCACAAAACTTTATTAACTCCTTGTTTCCTGTTTTTGTGTCCACGTTTACTTTGCAGAACTTTAATTCTTCTCTGAACTCTGCTGCTTTAATTGGACCTTCACATTTACACATGCTTCACTGTCACCATGTATTCTGTGCTGGTTCTGTGCTGGTTCTGTAGAGGTGCTGGTTCTCGAGCGCCCTGGTTACCTCGCTGCAGTACGTGTTCTCCATCCTCTGGCTGAGACTGGGTCTGAGGCAGGTGGTCGACACCACCGACACCAGGCTGCCGTTGTGGTTCTCCGAGGACTGGGCCCAGGAGACGGCGGCGGTGCTGGAGTCCAGCAGTCTGATGCTGACGGCCTGCGGACGCTCCCGGAGCTCCTCCAGCAGCTCGCCTCCCGGACCTGGAACCAGACAGGACGGGTTCATGAAACTGTGTCCGGCTGATGTTCCAGCTCGGCTCCAATAATTCACAAAATAATAATTCATCTGACAGCTGAGGAAAGAACTCATCTCAGAACCACGTCTGGGCTCAAACAGCTGTGAGCCCATTCTGAGTAACAAGAAGAGGTTCTGGTTGTTAAACTAGAACCATCTGGGGAGTAAAACGTGAACGGTCCTCTAACTTCCTCCAGTGTGACTGTGTGTACTGAGGAGGACGAGCTCGTCTCTCGTACGTACTGAGGTAGAAGGTGAAGCCGGTGTCGGCCGCGCTCTCCCGGGCCTCACAGTCTCCAGACGAGCTGAGCGTGGTGACCTGGACCCGGTACGTCCCCGGCTCCGTTAGCTCGGTGAAGAACTCGTGAGTGTTTTCATCCACAGTGGCCGTTTCTGTAGAGTTACCTGGAAACAGACGACAGGTGAAACAGTCAGTCTTTGTGTCTGAGTCAGAGAAGTCAATCAATTGTCCCTCTCTCCTCCCCCTCCCTCCCTCTCTCCTCCTCCCCCTCTCCTCCTCCTCCTCCCCCCTCCCTCTCTCCTCCTCCCCCTCTCCTCCTCCTCCTCCCCCCTCCCTCTTCTCCTCCCCCTCCTCCCCCTCCCTCCCTCTCTCCTCCCTCCCTCTCTCCTCCCTCCTCCTCCCTCTCTCCTCCCCCTCCTCCCCCTCCCTCTCTCCACTCCCTCCCCCTCCTCCCCCTCTTCCTCCTCCCTCCCCCTCCTCCCTCTCTCCTCCTCCCTCCCCCTCTTCTCCTCCCCCTCCTCCCTCCCCCTCTTCTCCTCCCCCTCCTCCCCCTCCCTCCCTCCCTCTCTCCTCCTCCTCCTCCCCCCTCCCTCTCTCCTCCCTCCCCCTCCTCCCCCTCCCTCCCTCTCTCCTCCCCCTCCCTCTCTCCTCCTCCCTCCCCCTCTTCTCCTCCTCCTCCCTCCCTCCCCCTCTCCTCCTCCTCCGTCTCTCCTCCCCCTCCCTCCCTCCCTCTCTCCTCCTCCTCCTCCCCCCTCCCTCTCTCCTCCCTCCCCCTCCTCCCCCTCCCTCCCTCTCTCCTCCCCCTCCCTCTCTCCTCCTCCCTCCCCCTCTTCTCCTCCTCCTCCCTCCCTCCCCCTCTCCTCCTCCTCCGTCTCTCCTCCCCCTCCCTCCCTCTCTCCTCCCTCTGGTACCGTCTCTGTAGATGTAGACGTTGAACCCGTCGTAGCTGGTCGGGGCTCTGGGCGGCAGCCAGCGCAGCTCCAGCAGAACCGGGGGCAGCCTGGTGGGCCGGATGTGGGTCTCTGGCGGGAGGCCCATGGCCGAACCCGGCTCGTTCGAGTCCTCGTACTCCGCCACCACGGCGTTCACGAACTCGTCCTCCCTGTCGGAAAGAGACGGCTCGGTCGGGTCCAGCCAGTAGCTCGGAGTCGTCTGGTTGAAGTCGTCGGTGCCGCCCGTCAGGTTGTGTGTTGGGCCGAACGGCACCTGAGTGGAGGCCGGGTTCTCCTCCTCCTCCTCCTGCGGCTGCTCCTCCATCAGTGGGACGTCCCGGGCCCGGCGGGAGGTTCGCCGGTTCTCCTCCCGCCCGTCAGGAGGGACGATGCTTGAGGCCTCACCCGGAACCGCCCGCTGGCCCAGGTGGACGATCTTACGGGAGATGTTGAGGGGGGGGTACGGTACTGTGACGAGACAGGACGGGACAGGTGAGCATGTGACCACTGGACCTGCTGGTTCTGAGTTCATTTACACAAACAGACAGGAAGCATATGAGCTGCTATCATCGTGTGCTGGCAGGGACCGGATCCATATGTTCCGACAACATGCTGACAAAGTCCAGTCGTCCACAGAACACACAGCGGTTCTGATCTCAGGATGCTAACGAGGTTAGCTTAGTTTAGTGTGTAGTGGAGTCGTTTTTTGTTTAATGAGTCAAAACAACGAGGAGAAGCTGAATGTGGAGCAGGAGAGCTGAGGAGGCCGACTGCCTGCACTCACATGGAAATAGTTACATATAACTTTGCAAATTTCATTTATGCACAAATTAAGCAAACAACAATTTATATTTGCATTGTAAGTGATAAAAATGGTTCGTTAAACATATTTGTGGTTTTCACAGTAAAAAATCTAACTTTTTCCTACTCGAATTTTATGTTATTTTGTGGTTTTAGGTCCATTGTGTTAATACAGTTTGTCAAAATGAAACAATAACTGTACAGTCACACATGTGAGGCTGTGCTGAAAATAATGACACCAAGCAAGGCAAGGTAAATAGTTTTTAAGGTGAAATATAATGGCAAAATAAAAAGCAGCCAAAAACACCCAATTATACCCTGAAATATGGAATTTCACCACAAACCTAAATGTCCCTGATGTTCCACCTTCAAACAGCCTCACAGCCGGCCATGAAAAAGCTGCTTAACCTCCCACTTTTCTACAGGAACACACACTTCTACAGGCACTGCACCGGTAAATAAAAACAACACATAACTTGAGGTAAGACGACGTCAGTGACATCATCAACATGATGCAGAGACACAGACCTCAGATCTGTTGCTGTGCATTCTTTAAGGAGGTTCATCAAATCTTTTGACTGTTTGACAGAATCAATAAAGTATATCGATCTATCTAACAAAGATTCACAGCAGCTCGGTGACGTGTCGCTGCGCTCAGGCTGCCACCAGAACCTTCACAGCCTTTGTTTTGATCCGGAGGGCGGCCCGGTGGTTCTGGAGGCAGGATGCTGACGACAGACTGTAAATAACATCTGATCACTTCAGTTTGGGTTCTTCAGGAGACGAGCAGCACGGAGATACTGAATCATGTGTGATGTCACTGTGTGCTGCTCACCTGTCCTGTGGTGCAGAGGTGTGTGTGTGTGATGTCACTGTGTGATGTCACTGTGTGCTGCTCACCTGTCCTGTGGTGCAGAGGTGTGTGTGTGATGTCACTGTGTGATGTCACTGTGTGCTGCTCACCTGTCCTGTGGTGCAGAGGTGTGTGTGTGATGTCACTGTGTGATGTCACTGTGTGATGTCACTGTGTGCTGCTCACCTGTCCTGTGGTGCAGAGGTGTGTGTGTGATGTCACTGTGTGTGACCAGCGGCGTCTGCAGCACGGTGGCCTCAGAGATCAGCTGGAAGGTGATGTTCCGGTAACACACACCTGGTAACCAGTGTTTGAACACCGTCTTCCCCCGGTAGAAATCTGCACACAGACACGGTGTCTTTAAAACGCTGAACATTCAGAAACACATCAACAGAACCCTGCAGGTAGAACCCTGCAGGCAGAACCCTGCAGGCAGAACCCTGCAGACAGAGCCCTGCAGACAGAACCCTGCAGACAGAACCCTGCAGGCAGAACCCTGCAGGCAGAACCCTGCAGACAGAACCCTGCAGGCAGAACCCTGCAGACAGAGCCCTGCAGACAGAACCCTGCAGACAGAACCCTGCAGGCAGAACCCTGCAGACAGAACCCTGCAGACAGAACCCTGCAGACAGAACCCTGCACACAGAGCCCTGCAGACAGAACCCTGCAGACAGAACCCTGCAGACAGAGCCCTGCAGACAGAACCCTGCACACAGAGCCCTGCAGACAGAACCCTGCAGACAGAACCCTGCAGGCAGAACCCTGCAGACAGAGCCCTGTAGGCAGAACCCCGCAGACAGAACCCTGCAGACAGAGCCCTGCAGACAGAGCCCTGCAGGCAGAACCCCGCAGACAGAACCCTGCAGACAGAGCCCTGCAGGCAGAACCCCGCAGACAGAACCCTGCAGACAGAAACCCTGCAGGCAGAACCCTGCAGACAGAACCTTCAGAACACAGTACCTTTGTAGAGCATGCAGCGGCGCTCCTGTCCTTCAGTGTAGCTGATGTTCACTCTGCTGAACACGTTTCCTGCCGGAGGCTCGATCTGGAACACCACGCCGGTCTCTGGAGACTCCTTGTAGTCCGATATGTGAGCGGTGAGGACGGGAAGAGGTTCTGAGGACACGGACAGACAGACGTCACACATCTGGATCATCATCAGTCACACATCCTCTAAACCTGTCAGAGGATCTTAATCTTTCAGTTACAGTTTACATATAAAACGTGTGGATGGAACATTTTCTCCAGGTTCTTACTTGTGAGCACCGACACAGTCTGGACGGGTCTGGACCAGCTGGGTCCCACTTTCAGCAGCAGGCCCACAGAGTAGCACAGACCGTGGAAGGACGTGTTGAACAGCAGAGACTCGCTGCTGTTCACAAACTGGACCAGGACCGCTCGAGGTTCTCCGGAGAACTGAGCCGCGTACGCCGTGACGTTCTCCTGCAGGTCTGAGCGCTCCAGCGTCGCCACGATCACGCCGTCGTCGTTCAGCGACGCCTGGAACGCCGAGACGCTCTGAAACAACAGAAGAAGAAAACTGAGTTACAGGAAGTGACGGGTTCAAGAGTCAAAGCAGGAGGCAGGAGCTGAACCAGTTCAGAACCAGAACAGCTGAAATGTGTTTTATTAAAGTTGATGCGGACCCGCCCAGCAGACCGGGTCAGAAGACTGTGAGAAACTACAATCCGGCTGGTTCTGGTCCTCAATCATTGTGAGACAGAGAATCCAAAACCTTCTGTCACTGTGGACAAGATGATCAGTCAGAATTCACTGGAGACGAAACCCGATCAATTCATCCATTGACTGTTTGTTTGTTTGTTTGTTTGTTTGTTTGTTGGTTGGTTGAAAACGTCTCCAGATGTTTCGTTGTGTGTGTTGTCGGTGTATTTGCTGGAGACGCTGATGATGTCGGTCTGATTGATTTCATATTAACTGCACAGCTCGATCGATAACACTCTGAACTCTTCCCCATCAGCTGATCGGAGCAGCAGGGGAGCTGACTTCCTGTCGCTCAGCTGTTTACTGATGCTATCAGCTGTTTACTGATGCTATCAGCTGTTTACGGATGCTATCAGCTGTTTACTGATGATATCAGCTGTTTACGGATGCTATCAGCTGTTTACTGATGATATCAGCTGTTTACGGATGCTATCAGCTGTTTACTGATAATATCAGCTGTATTCTGTTGATATCAGCTGTTCTCTGATGCTATCAGCTGTTTACTGATGATATCAGCTGTATTCTGTTGATATCAGCTGTTCTCTGATGCTATCAGCTGTTTACTGATGATATCAGCTGTTTACTGATGCTATCAGCTGTTTACTGATGATATCAGCTGTTTACTGATGCTATCAGCTGTTCTCTGATGCTATCAGCTGTTTACTGATGCTATCAGCTGTTTACTGATGATATCAGCTGTATTCTGTTGATATCAGCTGTTCTCTGATGCTATCAGCTGTTTACTGATGCTATCAGCTGTTTACTGATGCTATCAGCTGTTCTCTGATGCTATCAGCTGTTTACTGATGCTAAATCATCAGATATTAATCATCAGAGGATTCAGCAGCTGATGATCAGAGGACAAAATGATACTACAGGAAATGTCAGGAGACTTTCAGAAAGACTGGAAGAGTTCCTGGATTACATCACGTTCACCTGTAAGAACCTACATCACCACATCTGGACCTGACCGTCACCACATCTGGACCTGATCAGCACCAGGAGACTGTGGTGGATAAAACTGATCCAACAATGTTCAGCTGATCACAACAGATCGTCTCTAAAAGCTGATGGAACAACGACGAGAAACCATCTCATGGTAAATATTAACTCTTTAAGACTAAAAGGAAACTTTCACAATGAGTGAAAAGTGTTTGTTGATTCCAAAACATCTACGTGATGATCCGGAGACGTCTCTGATCTCAGCAACCGATCGAACACGACAAGAAAACATCAATATACATTTCAAAATGTTGATTCTGAACCCAAAATCCACAGAAGCGAGCAGCGGCTAACGTTATCAACACAGCTGACGACAGGATGGTTAGCTTGTTGGCTAACAACATTCAGAGGTGATGGCTTGAGCTAGGCTAGCAGTTACCCTCTCCTTCCAGTCTTTGTGCTAAGCTAGGCTAACCACGTCCAGAGGAAACAGCTGACATGTGGACGCGTGTCGTGTTCTCTGGCGGACTCTGTAGACGAGCAGATAATCCGTCTGCACAGATTCTGACCCACTTTTCTAATCTGAGTGTCGGATAGTGACACCACAGTCAGTAAACAGGAGCTGCACTGAGGCATGCTGGGAGTTTCCACAACAACTTCACCAGCAGGAGTTCAAATATACAAAACCTGACAACAACATATTTTTGTTCTAATTTCTCCAGAGGAGATCGGTCTCCGATGACTTTTGGAGAAATTAGAACAACAATATGTTGTTGTCAGCCAGCAACACAACATCACCAGACTCCATTAACAAATGTGGTGATTTTAAGAGTTGTTGAGTTAAAACAAACTTTCTAACGTAGTGAAACTGTGTCTCTGACAGATTGTAACTCATTGTGTCCTTGTTGTAAATTCAGCCTTAAATCTTTCAGCTGCAGTTGTTTGTCTCCTTGTAAAAAGTGTCAGTTTGTGGCAGCATGTCTGTACCAGCCTGTCTGCTTCTGTGTCTAAAGTGCTAAAGTCTTACCTGCCAACATTGATCAGCTGTTTGAACACACTGTTTACACTGATTTCACCATTTACACTCCATTTATGAAAGAAGAAACATGTTATTGATCTAAACATGTCACATGTTACAAAGACACTAAACAGGAACAATATAGGCTCCTTCTTTGTCCCCGTGGAGAAAGTCCCCAGACTCCCTTAACAAATGTGTCAGTTTAGTGAGTTGTTGAGTCTGTAAATAAACATGAATTCATTCTTCATATATTATAGTTTCATTATATTTACAGGTCGAATGTGACACACGACATCTCACAGACACACACGCTCACTAAGGACGCCGCCGCTCGTCAGACGCCATCAGAGAGACGAGGAGTCTCCTCGCCGACTCCATCGGCTCATGGCTGCTCTGCCGTCGCCATGGCAACAGAGATGAAAGGAGAGACACATTTGGGGAAGGAGGAGGCGCTCATTATGTCTGTCTGAGGCACACACACACACACACACACACACACACACACACACACACACACACACACACTGGAATATATTTACATTTACATCACAGAGATATGAGAACATTAAAATGTCCCACAGACAGTGAAGGCTACACGGAGGTCTGAGCAGGACCGTCACCGACAGTAAAGACCAGAGGCTGCTGCTGGTTCTGTTGTGGTGCTGGTTCTGTCATGGTTGTTACGATTTAAGCTCACCTGACCCTCCAGAACCACTGCTCCAGTTTACAGGTGAGAAGACTTCACCACCAGAGACCAATGCTAACAATGCTAACAATGCTAACTAGGGAACTTTGAACCTTCACTGAATAAGATTTGCAGAATGCCGAGTTAATAATATGCTTTTAAAGCAGCAGTGAAAATATCATGTTGTTAATGTGTAAAATATTTAATATTTATTAAAAATGTAGATTATAAATCTCCAACATTGTCTGAAGTTGGTGAGATTGATTGATTACGTGATTGATTGGTGTCAAATGTTAAAAGACTTTCCACAAATAAAAGACTAAAAAATGTTCTTAAATGCAGCTTCAGCATCTTTGTTCTGACTCGAGCAGCCCAGTGAAAACCAGCATTATCCTGCAGGACACACACACACACACACACACACACACACACACACACACACACACACACACACACACACACACACACACACACACACACACACAGAGCTGCTATGAATGGAGTGTGTGACCCTGTGAATGATGCAGATCGGGGGGTCAGGAGGCGGCGCCCTCAGGCAGCTGCCAACATTATCATGCAAACCTCCAGGGTTTTGTGTTGTTGTGTGTGGGGAGGCCAGGGAGGCCGGGGGGGGCCGGGGGGGCCGGGGGGGCCGGGGGAGAGGACGGACCTTTGACAGCTCCAGCTAGGAGAGGACGGGGACGCCGGAGTCCATTAGACTATGAATGAAGCGAGCAGCTCCACACTGAAGGCGTTTGACTGCAGCGCTCCGTCTCAGCAGCTAAACGTCACGTTTTCTCACTGAGGTTTGGTGCCACAGAGGATTGACAGCTTCCTCCTTCATCTAGAAAAACAACATGAAGTTTCTGGAAACATCAACTAAAGTCGTCACCTAAATCAAGTTTGTGAATAAAACACTTAGCTTAGGAGACGAACTCTAACAGAACAAACTGGACCCTGATCGGCTCCAGAACACGAGCCAGTCTGTTAAAGTGAACACGTTTTCTACAGGAGAGAACCAATCAGCTGTTCTCCTCCTGGGTAACAGAAACAGCAGAGGGAAGTGAAGGTTCTCTGCTTCCACAATGAAACTATCAAAGCTTTGACTCGACGTCCTCTCAGGTAGAGACCAGATTTCTGGTTCAGGGTCAAGAATGAACTTTGACACAGTGCGATGAAACACGAGAGCAAAATGTTGTCTTTTTTGAATGGAGTCTGGTGAAGCTCAACAGGTTGCTGCCTGACGGTTCTTTCCTTCATTCAAAGAACAAAATGAGCTTTTTTTAACAAATCAAATCTTACAGAAAAGACTTTGATGCCAGCGAACTGGGAGCAACAACATCAGTAACGCAGAGAGAGAATATAAAGCAGACATTCAGTTAGAGGATGAATCTGCTGAGACCAGAACCAGAACTAACAGCTGTTGAGAGACGATGGTGGAAACCTTCGTTAAGATATCTAAAGTCTAACGAGGCTCCTCACAACATCCAACACGACACGGACTCGCTACAGGCTGCAACGACCGGCACGTTAAAAACATCCAGCAAACTAGAAACTCACTCAACCAACCAACCGCTGTCAGTTTGTCACGTACGTTATCTTTGTTGTACCGTGACGTAAACATGCTGACCTGCGGTCAGTAAACTGTCCCGTGTATAAAGGACCTCTCTCCGTCAGAACTGTTCTGGGATCAGTCTGTAAAGATGTTTCTGAGTTGTGGATTTTGTTCCTTTGTTCTAAACAGTTAAACCAGACAACATCTGGATGTGAAGGCTGAATCCTGCAGTAAGCCTCTTAACACCATTGTTGAGTGCAACTCAGAGGCCTGTGGTGTAGAAAGTCCAACAGCGCCGGATTCTGGAGGAGTTCAACACGTCCAGTAATCTGATTTAACCAGCAAACTGCTGATGTTCACAACAACAACAGGCTGTTTGGATTATCACTGTCAGGGTTAATCCCACATGTGAAAGTGCACTAATAATCTGAGATATAATCAATGTGGTCTGCCGAGTTAACAGACGGAGGAAGAGGTTCCACCGAGGTCCGATTAGAGCCGAGCCGAGCCTCGCATGAGAGCAGAGCCAGAGTTTAATCACAGCGAATTAGACACGCAGAAGAAACACTGAGTGTATTCTCTGTGCTGCTAACTGCTGCCTGGATACCACACACACACACACACACACACACACACACACACTCACACACACACACACACACTCTCACACACACACACACACACACACTCTCACACACACACACACACACACACACACACTCACACACACACACACACACTCTCACACACACACACACACACACACACACACACACACTCTCTCACACACACACACACACACACACACTCTCACACACACACACACACACACACACACACACACACACACACACACACAGATCATTCAGTGTGAGACGAGCAGAATAATTAAGACAGTTACACAACAGAGCTGAGAGAGTTTAGCTTAGCTTAGCACAAAGACTGGAAACAGGGGGAAAGTGCTAGCCACAAACTACGACACTATGCTAGCTCTTTGCAGCTAAATGCTGTTAGCTCTGTACAGTTAGCAGTTTGCGTATCAAGCTCAAGTTTTATTCATTTTACTTTAGAAATATTCTAAAACAGCCAGCAGCTGATTGGACCAACGAACCAACAGAACTTTAAATATATCAAGTATTTCAGTTTAAAGCTAACGTGTCTGTGAAGTGTGATTAGCCTAGCTTAGCATGAACACTGGATGCAGAGGAAACTGCTAGCTGTGTAGCCATGAAACATGAAATCAGTTGAAGCGTATTGAAGATGAAACATGATCATTATGTTTTGCTGCTAACATCCTGAAGCTGTCGGTCCGTCTCAGGATCAGAGACGCTGCTCATGAAGCTCTGAGCTGAGAACTGGTCCAGGTCCAGACAGACGGACTGATCTGCTGACGCTGCAGCGACGAGCTGCCTCCATCACAGTGAAGAGAGGAACCAGCAGCTCCGTCCTTCAAACACCAAACAGAGCGTTCACCGGGAGTCCGGCCACCCGCCAACCGGCCCACAGAGACGCCAACAATGGCTGCTGCCTGTCTGCCGGCCCGGAACAAGACCCGCAGCACACAGAGCTTCAAGACTTCCTCACAGGAAGCTGCTGATCAATACCACTCGTCCCTGATCAGAGTCCACCGCAGCATTAAGGACGGCGGTCGATGACATCACACTGATCATCAGTACAGATGACTCAGTGATCAGGAAGTGACTGAACACAAACATGTTCGTCTGCAGATGGTACGGATCGGATTCAACACCAGATTCAGAAAAATGAACCGTAGTTTTATAAAAGCTAAAGCTGCCAACAACGAATCAGAACCGCCTGAGACCACAGGGAGCAGAACCGCCTGAGACCACAGGGGGCAGAACCGCCTGAGACCACAGGGGGCAGAACCGCCTGAGACCACAGGGGGCAGAACTTAGACCACAGGGGGCAGAACTGAGACCACAGGGGGCAGAACTTAGACCACAGGGGGCAGAACTTAGACCACAGGGGGCAGAACTGAGACCACGGGGAGCAGAACTTAGACCACAGGGGGCAGAACTGAGACCACAGGGGGCAGAACTTAGACCACAGGGGGCAGAACTGAGACCACGGGGAGCAGAACTGAGACCACAGGGAGCAGAACCGCCTGAGACCACAGGGGGCAGAACCGCCTGAGACCACAGGTAGCAGAACTGAGACCACAGGGAGCAGAACCACCCTGAGACCACAGGGGACAGAACCGCCCTGAGACCACAGGGGACAGAACCGCCTGACACCACAGGGCTCAGAACCGCCTGAGACCACAGGGGGCAGAACTGCCTGAGACCACAGGGGGCAGAACTGAGACCACAGGGGGCAGAACCGCCCGAGACCACAGGGGGCAGAACCGCCTGAGACCACAGGGGGCAGAACCGCCTGAGACCACAGGGGGCAGAACCGCCTGAGACCACAGGGGGCAGAACCGCCTGAGACCACAGGGGGCAGAACCGCCCTGAGACCACAGGGGGCAGAACTGAGACCACAGGGAGCAGAACCGCCCTGAGACCACAGGGAGCAGAACCGCCTGACACCACAGGGGGCAGAACCGCCAACAGTTCCAGCATGAGGAACAAAAATCTGTAATTTTACGTTCCTGTTTATTTTACAGATGTTTCTGCGTCTGTAGCCTCACATTAGCTTCTTACTGCTACACATTTAGTTTACGTTCATCTGTGCAGATTATCTGGATGAACAGAACCTGTCAGAATCATAAACCCAGTCCAGTGAAATATGAGCTGCTGAGGTCCAGAATAAACAAACAGAATCACTGAATGCTGAAATTCAGCTCAGAGCGCCAAAATTCACACAATCATAACTTAAGAATCATTTTTAAAGCTCTCTTGAATTTAAGGTTTCAAGAGAGTCCTGACATGAACCGGAAGGTGGAGGTGACGTGTGGAGGGCCTCTGACGACAACAACAACAACAACAACAACAACAACAACAACAACAACAACAACAATAACAACAACAACAATAATAATAATGATAACAGAATCAGGGACTTTGACTGTCTGGTGGTTTCAGATGAATTCTCCCATGACTCCAGCCGATGTGCTGGAGCGCAGCAGACTCTGGATCAGCGCCGGTCTCAGAGTAAAGCCTGTTATCGCTCAGCTTCAGGTTTCTGGCAGCTTCTGATCTCTGCTGTCAGAAACAGGAAGACGCTCAGAGCGGATCATCCCGATCTGCTTTCACACGCTGGATTTGCTGGTTTCCTTTCCTCCCTCGTCCCTCGCTACATAAAGTGTCCAGTCATCGATGCGTTTTGTCCTTAACGACCTGTTTGGACTCATTATCCTGCTGGCAGACGCAGAAAGGAGCGAAGCCGTCCAACATGGCAGAACACCAGCGCTGGCAGCGGCTTCGCTCCCCGTTAGCAGCGTTAGCGCTGAAGCTCTCTGGCTCTGAATGAAACACCATCGTGTTTCCAAATGTTCAGCAACATTTCTCTTCTCAGAGTTTATTTATGAAATGCAGAATCTGGAGTATTTCATCAGCAGCTCGTCCTCACCAGAACACACTGAAGGTTCTGTAACGAGCTCATTCAGAACCATGTTTACATGTGTTGTCAGGCAGCGGCCTCTGCTGGCTGCAGTCAGTACTACAGCAGCAGAGGAGGAAGTCAGGTGAGGTCCAGTAAAATATAGATTTATACATATTTTCATCTAGTTTCATGTCTGTCAGGACGGAATATGTAGCGAAATGATTCAAACAACTGATTTGTTATCATCATTTTACTTTTGTAACACTGTCACAGATTATTATTAGAATCATTGTGGTGGTTCTGATCTGGGTGCAGGACTACAGATCCAGACTCGGTCCAGATTCTTCCTGCAGCTTCAAACTGAACGACGAAGAATGAACATGTTATTTTACATTTCTGTGTTTTTGTAACTTGAATGATATTTCAGTCAAACTGCCTGACAGCCTGTTAAAGTGATCCTGTGGTGCGTCTGCAGCGAGAGTTTGATGTGAAACACAAACGTGTTCTACAGAACTGAGCCCGACCGACAGGAAGTGAAGCGCTCCCTGCTGTCGGCCGCCAGCAGCCGGAGGAACAATATGAGTCGTCGTGTTTTGATAAAAAAGAGGAAATTAAAGTGAAACATCAGATAAAAGTGAGCAGAGCGACCGCAGAGACTCAGACTGAGAGCTGATCCAGAATCAGATCCAGGATCAGATCCATCAACACACAACACACCGTCTGAGACAATCAGCTGATCGGAGCTCATCAGTCCACCGACCGCTCAGTGGAGCTGGGAGGAACCTGCACCTGATCACCAATCGATCACTGACATACACAATATATACAATCAGTCAAATCAATCAGCGGAAACATCTGTGATTCATCCACACAGCTGATGGGTAATCGATCAGATCGATCGATGACTCAGCTGCTGTAAAACAACTCAAACAGTCGTTTTCTGTTTTTAAAATAGAATTAAACATTTCTTCAATGTTTTGTTCCGTCGATCCAACAGATCGATCACATCACTGATCGATCTGTCAGGTGTTTCATGTTATTTCACATGATATTTAATGTGTTAATCTGCAGTCTGTTAAAACAAACAGTAGAATCTCAGTACATGTGCTGGAGTACTGAACACTGATCTGCTGCTACTCTGTTACATCTGAGGGCATTACTGCAGGAAACTCGTTACATTCAGCTTTACTGTATTCATTTACAACAGAACACAAAGAGTGTGTGTGTGTGTGTGTGTGTGTGTGTGTGTGTGTGTGAGTCGTCAGGTGACAGTAGAGTACATGTACCTGATTACCTGTGAGGTGTGGTGGAGCAGCAGCAGCAGTGTGTGCAGCTACAGGACAGGTACCTCAGGTACCTCAGGTACCTCAGGTGTTCACTGCACCTCAGTAAATGTACTCAGTTACATTCCTGCACAGCTGAGAGCACTCAGGTGAGGACAGTCACACCTATCATCATCATCATCAGCTGCTGTGTGTGTGTGTGTGTGTCTCAGCATCACTGAGCATCACACACACACACACACACACACACACACACACTCAGGCTGCAGCCGACTGACCCAGTTTCCTCCGCAGGCCGAGCTGCTGCTGCTGCCTCCCTGACGGACCTGCGGTGCCACAACGCGTCCATCTCCCGCTCCTCCGCCTCTCCTCCACCTCTCCTCCACCTCTCCTGCTCTCCCCCTCATTAACCAGCTCTTATATCACTCCCCCATCCACCTGAACCGGGTCCATGAGCCGTGTTCGGAGCAGACAAAGCCTCTCAGCCGGCTGCAGCTGCCGCCGCTCGCACGGCTCCAGACGGGCGGCAGCAGCGGCTCCAAACACCCGATATTCCCCGAATAAAGCGCTCCTTACCTGGGTGAGGCAGAGCAGAGCCCCGGTGAGCAGCAGCGGGCAGAGCATGGCGCCTCGGGCCGGGCAGGGAGTCTCAGTCCGCCGTGTTCCTCTCAGTCTGCTGCGCATCCAAACAATGGCGATTTTTCTGCTGCATCGGAGCCGCTCCGCTCCGCACGCTCTGTTTCCGCTCCGCAGCTCTAACCGCACACCACCGCCTCCACCTTCATCTTCATCTGCTGCTTCATCTGCTGCTTCGTCGGCTGCTGCAGGCTGGACCGCCGCTCGAACCGGAGCCGCTGTGATTCAGAGGAAACAGGCCGGGCTCCGGCGTCCATGCCGCGGCCTGGAGACGAGCAGGAGGTCGGTGTCGGTCAGAGGGATGATGGAGCCGCTGCTGCTGCTGCTGGAGCCCCGCCCCGCCCTGCTCCATCACACACACACACACACACACACACACACACACACACACACACACACACAGGGAGGAACAGTAACTAAGTACATGTACTCAGTATGGAGCTGGATGGCTGTAGCACTCTGTGTCTGACCTGCAGACTGTCTGTCTGCTGCAGATCACAGTGCTGTTCACTTCTCCGCTGCATCACAGACTTCATTATGATGTCAGATGGAGGAGTGAGAGTGTAACAACCTGCCCCAATACCTGGCTGTGTAACACTACCTGCGCCCAGGTGTGACAGCAACATCTCCACAGGTTCACTGTGCAGACACACAATGACTCCTCACTGAAGAACCGTCAGTGGATCCAGATGTTAGACGAGCTCACAGAACATGTTGATGATGTGAGTGTTACACATGAAGAGGGAAACTTCAGCAGGCCAGAACCCTCAGAGTCCCAGGAAGAGGTCCGACAATAACAACACACACTGTGTAACATGAACGTGTGTGTGTGTGTGTGTGTGTGTGTCAGAGTCACAGCTGTATGCAGGTTTTCAGGTTCAGTTTCCGGGGCCTTGAACTTGCAACACTTGTCTTTGGGTTTGGAATTTGGTTCTGGTTAGTGTCAGTACCTGCTCGGTGTCACCTGGCAGATGGAGTCTCTGTTTCACCTGATGGAGCTTTCAGTGCACGTGCAGACACACCTGTTTGTTTCCTCTCTGACCGTCTACACTGAGACAAAGACTGCAGACAATCTGAGCTGTGATTCATGACGTCAGCCAGCGCTCAGCTGCTTCACGGCTGTTACAAGATGAAATGACTCGTAAGAACCTTTAAACTAACACAAGTTACCTGATCCAAACGTCAGCAGCACCAGTACTGATCCAAATACAGACCCGGTCCAAACATGACTTTATCTGAAAATGTTTCGGCTGTAAATCTGCACTCGTCTTCTCTCAGCTGGGCAACTATCAGAGAGGGAGGGGCTATACATGACACTGATGACATCACTGTGATATCATCCCGTGCTGTGACAGTGATGCTGTTAGAACCCGCCCGGTCCTCTGCTGTGGGTCCAGTCTGTGGTTCTTTTCTGAAACTGTATATTGATCTTTGGCTCCAAGACGCCTGAACACGATTAATAAATGTGTGTTGATATCAGAACTGTGTGTGTGTGTGACGTCACAGCTGACGTGATCAGCTGGATCAATACAGAGTCACTGATTGTTGCTGTAGAATCACTGTGTGGTTGCAGCTTCAGTTTGTTGTAAAGATGAGATCAATGTATTTAATATATTGATTATATAGTGATCACATATCAGTAACCATGCCGGGTTCTGGAGGTTCGGACCGAACAGATCTAACACCGAACAGTGGATTGATCCAAGATGAACCTTCTTCTTCTCTGATGTGACGTCATGTTTTCACAAACCAGCAGATGAGTCTGTTCAGGTCATTCATGACGTCACGCTGCCCCCTGCTGGCGGAGCAGTGAACCTGCAGCAGGTACCAGTCACAGGAGAACCGGTACCGAACAGACGGTTGATGCTGACCCACACAGACACCACGTGACACCAGAGGAGGGATTCTATTGGCTGATGAAGCAGCTGTCAGAACACTGTCAGCTTAAACCGTCATTAATTTACTGATTCTGCATCTTTCTATCATTTAAAACAATGATTTGATCTTTAAAATGTTTTCAAGATCCTTTAGATGTTCAGACCGAGTGGATCCTCATCAGTGATCAGTTACTGATCAGTTACTGATCAGTTATTGATCAGAGAGAACTGTCAATGTAAACACATCACTTCTGCAGCACAGACAGCAGACGACCCAGGATCACATCTGTACACAACTACACACATCTGTACACAACTACACACATCTGTACACAACTACACACATCTGTACACAACTACACAACATCTGTACACAACTACACACATCTGTACACAACTACACACATCTGTACACAACTACACACATCTGTAAACAACTACACACATCTGTAAACAACTACACACATCTGTAAACAACTACACACATCTGTAAACAACTACACACATCTGTAAACAACTACACACATCTGTACACAACTACACACATCTGTACACAACTACACAACATCTGTACACAACTACACACATCTGTACACAACTACACACATCTGTACACAACTACACACATCTGTAAACAACTACAGACATCTGTAAACAACTACACACATCTGTAAACAACTACACACATCTGTAAACAACTACACAACATCTCTACACAACTACACACATCTGTACACAACTACACACATCTGTAAACAACTACACACATCTGTAAAAACATCTGTAAACAACTACACACATCTGTACACAACTACACACATCTGTAAACAACTACACACATCTGTACACAACTACACACATCTGTAAACAACTACACACATCTGTACACAACTACACACATCTGTAAACAACTACACACATCTGTACACACATCTGTAAACAACTACACACATCTGTAAACAACTACACACATCTGTAAACAACTACACACATCTGTACACAACTACACACATCTGTAAACAACTACAGACATCTGTACACAACTACAGACATCTGTAAACAACTACAGACATCTGTACACAACTACACACATCTGTAAACAACTACACACATCTGTACACAACTACACACATCTGTAAACAACTACACACATCTGTAAACAACTACACACATCTGTACACAACTACACACATCTGTAAACAACTACAGACATCTGTAAACAACTACACACATCTGTAAACAACTACACACATCTGTACACAACTACACACATCTGTAAACAACTACACACATCTGTACACAACTACACACATCTGTACACAACTACACACATCTGTAAACAACTACACACATCTGTACACAACTACACACATCTGTAAACAACTACACACATCTGTACACATCTGTAAACAACTACACACATCTGTAAACAACTACAGACATCTGTACACATCTACACACATCTGTAAACAACTACACACATCTGTACACAACTACAAACATCTGTAAACAACTACACACATCTGTACACAACTACAGACATCTGTAAACAACTACAGACATCTGTACACAACTACACACATCTGTAAACAACTACAGACATCTGTAAACAACTACAGACATCTGTACACAACTACAGACATCTGTAAACAACTACACACATCTGTACACAACTACAGACATCTGTAAACAACTACAGACATCTGTAAACAACTACAGACATCTGTAAACATCTACACACATCTGTAAAGATTGATTTAGTCATTGATAAACTGATCAGTGAAGATGTTTGATTACAGATCAGGATCAAACTGAATTGATCTGGAACAGCAGGACCAGCAGAAGCTGCACCGGTACTTTTACTTCTGGTACTTTAAGTTTGTTTTGATGCAAATTATTTTACTTCAGAAGTGTTTCTTACTGTGTGTGTGTGTGTGTGTGTGTATGTGTGTGTGTGTGGCTGGTGGATCACATGAAGTTGCAGTAAACACATTCATTTTGACCAGACAGACACATGTGAGGTCACGTGAGTTCTGATGATGTCAGCAGGAAGTTCCTTATATGTAGTTTGTCTAAAGAGACGTTTGTTTGTTTGTTTGTTTGTTTGTTTGTTTTGTAGAAACAACATGTGAGGGTTGAAGCAGCGGACACAAAACATACAGACTGTGTTTTTACTTCCTCCTATATCTTCAGTCTTTACTGTAAATGTATCTAATTATCTCAGTAAACAATGTTTTTATCAGCCAATCACAGGCCGGCCTCATCTCTGTTTTGTTTTGACTGGATGTCGTTAACGAGGCCTCTCAGTGACTCAATGACCACTGATTCCACCTTAAACTCAGCTAGTTTGGTTAAGGTGGTATTGAGGTATTAACTGAGCTGGGATCAGACTGTTGTTGTTGACTGTGATCCCCCCCCCCCCACACACACACACACACACACACACACACACACACACAGGCAGTCTAAAGTTGCTGCGGAGGTTTTACTGGGAAGTCAGATGGATTCTGGGAAATGGGGCTCAGACGAGATCAGAACAGAAAAATTTTGCAGAAGAAGAAAAAAGTTCAGAGCTGATTTACATCCTGAACACTTTCAGCAGGAAGTCATCGACGAAAGTCCTCTAAAGTGATCTCTGACATCATCCTGCGTCTGAGTGACCACCTGTGATATCACTTCCTGCTCTGTATGAAACAAACCCGTCCATCTCTGAGACAAACAGACTCCATGTTTCTACTCAAAGACAGAAAGAAGTTCACGTAGAACATTTGCTGAATGAACAAGAAGGTCCAAATAATGCAGAATGAGTCAGAGACAGAGTTTCACAGAGTTTATAAAGTGTCTCCAACTCAACAACTCACTAAACTGACACATTTGTTAAGGGAGTCTGGTGCTGTTGTTGTTTCTGGTTCAGTAACATGGAAATCATTCTGTTCCTCTTCTTCTTGACTGAAACAAAGACGCAGCCTGTGTTTGACTGCAGAACAGTTTGAAATCAGACGCGTTCAGAACATCCTGAGTTTGTCGGGATGATGAAGCATCGTCTTCGTCTTCATCGTGCCGACATGTGAAGGATCAGAACTGAGACAAACTGACCTTTGAGTGTCATCAGTTGTATTAAAGCTGATGTTCCTGCTCTCCAGCCACAGGGTGGCGCTGCTGAGGTGGTTCTGTCAAACACCCCGACCCTCCACCGTGGCTCAAAGTGTGAAGCTGATGATAACTGAGGACGGAGGCTGTGACACCGGAGCTGCAGCTGCTGTGACGTCAGGCTGCAGGAACGCTCAGGTTGGACTGTGGGAGGCGACGAGCTGTCGCTGCAGGTCAAACAATACGGGAGTGTTGTGGCAGCGTCCCTCCCTCAGCTCGTTTCCTGGAAGCAGCGAGGATATAAAGCTCAGTGTTCGCTGCTTTCTCAGAAACTCACATGAGGAGCTGCTGCTGCTGCTGCTGCTGCTGCTGTCACGCTCGCTGCCTCAGACTCACACACAACTGCAGAACATCTTCAGTCCAGTCAGCACACATCGTGTTCAGGTCCAGAAGCCCGGTTCTGCCATTTAAAGAACCAAAAACTGAACTTGAAGAAATAAATATTCATGTGAACTTATTATATGAAGTCACAGTTACATCATGGGACTAAAAGTCAAAAGGCTGATCTATGAGGCTGATTTATCTTCACGACCAAGAGATTGTTTATGTTTATATAATATTTATTTCTCTTAATGAAGGCTCCAGTGTGTGTGTGTGTGTGTGTGTGTGTGTGTGCGTGTGTGTGTGTGTGTGTGCAGTTAACTGTCTGAGGACACGCTGCTTTTTTTAATTATTCACAATAACACTTTTCAATATTTCCTCTCTCGTCTGCGGTTCCTGTTTGTGTTTACAGAACCGTTCTGACGTTCTCCAGCAGAACCCAACATGTGTTTATCACGTCCACATGAAGCGGACGATCATCTCGTCAGTCCACCTTAAAACCCCACAGACAGAAAGTTGATTCTCAGCAGGAACTGGAGCTCTGCAGGCTGTTGAGGAATTAATGAAGTGCAGCGAGCGAGAGACAGAGAGAGAGACAGAGAGAGAGAGAGAGAGAGAGAGAGACAGAGAGAGAGAGAGAGACAGAGAGAGAGAGAGAGACAGAGAGACAGAGAGAGACAGAGAGAGAGAGAGAGAGAGAGAGAGAGAGAGAGACAGAGAGAGAGACAGAGAGAGAGAGAGAGAGAGAGACAGAGAGAGAGAGAGAGAGAGAGACAGAGAGAGAGACAGAGAGAGAGAGAGAGAGAGAGAGAGAGACAGAGAGAGAGAGAGACAGAGAGAGAGAGAGAGCCGTGACTGAGGCGGCGTTCACACCTGAGACTAACATGAGGCCCGACAGAACAAACAACTTCAGCTTCTGATTTAATGCTGAATTCACAACAAGGACACAATGAGTTAGAATCTGTCAGAGACACAGTTTCACTACGTTATAAAGTTTGTTTTAACTCAACAACTCTTAAAATCACCACATTTGTTAATGGAGTCTGGTGATGTTGACTAACCACATTGAAATCAGACTGTGATCCATTCTTCTTCTTCTTCTTCTTCTTCTTCTTCTTCTTCTTCTCTTCTTCTTCTTCTTCTTCTTCTTCTTCACCTCTCACTGAATCAAAGACAACATTTGTTGACATCAGAACAGTTTTAAATAATGAATGTTCTCATGAGAACAACCTGAGTTTGTTTGGCTCTTAAAATCAGATGTTTTCTAAAGGGAGTCTGGTGATGAGGCGGCTCAGACCAGCTCTGAATGTGCAGCATTCACACCTGTACAGAGAGCTGTCCACTTGTAATCAGATTACTCAGGAGGGATGTTGGCTCCATGTCTGAACAGGGTGTGTGGTGTGTGTGTGTGTGTGTGTGTGTGTGGTGTGTGTGTGTGTGTGTGTCCAGGCACAAAGAGCTCGTTGAAATCGTCCCTCAGACAAAAACTAATCGTCCTCTTCAAAGAAATGTGTGTCGTCTTCCAGGAAGCTGCGGGGAAATCCAGCAGAGAGGAACCACAGCGAACAACCCAAACTGACAGAATGAGACGTGGAGCAGCTCGGTTCAGTGTGATCAACTGGACCACACTGGATTAAAGGAGCAGTTCAGACTTTAAATTGAACATTCAGTCTTCTGGCTTTTGATCTTCCATCAAAGATTTTATTTGATTAATTAAGATTTTTCACAGTCAAATGAAGAATTCCAATAAAAGATTCAGAGTTTAAATCTCAGACTGAAGCTTTCATCTCACCGTTCGTCTCCTGTTCATGACCTCGGTTCTGATCTGAAACCGAACAGTTCATCGGTGAAGAGACGTGACGTCAGTGTCAGTCCTGAGCCCGTCAGAACACCAACACAGTCCAGTCGTCTCTCTGGTTCTGGTCTCTGTCTCTTCGTGTTCACCAGCTGGTCTCAGACGTTGGTCAGTTCTGTCTCTGAGGTCGTTCGTCTCGGTCCACTAAGTACTGCGTCCGGTCAGAGCGGTTTCTCAGCAGGACTTGAGACTAAAGCCTCTCGGGTCGGTCCCATCAGAACGTCCTCCAGGATGGACGGATGGACGTCAGCAGCCTTCAGACTCTGAACCAGTCTCTGGACCGTCGCCTTCCTGCCGTCACGTCGTCTCCACTGAACCAGACCAGCCAGAACAGCCGCCTGGATACTGAGTGAGTGATCGGACCGGCAGCGGAACACGGCCTCTGCCGACAGACCCAGATCCATCAGGACCGACTCCCATTCGGCACCAAGCCGGGACGCCAGCCGGGACAGCTCCTGGTCCGAAGGAACCTTCTGGAGAACCGAGTCAGGAAGACGGTAGACGTCTGCAGAGAGAGCGTCAGTCCAGATTATAATCCCACTCACACATGATCCAAACTTCTCAGAACTTTCTCTGGATCGATCTCAAAGTTTTTTTCCTGATTAAAATCTAATTTTGACTTGAATCTGAAGAAGCAGCTTCATGTGACTCATCTCAGATTCAACCTGTTTAATCTGCAACTCTAATCTGAGAACCATCAAACTTCAGATTAAAATCTCAGAAATTAAATAAATTTAAATAACTTTTACAACTTTCATTGATGAATGATTTCAGATTTCTGACGTTTATAAATCTTCTGTTGGTAAATCTCATCTTCACGTTCAGATTTAATCCCAACATTGTTTTTAATAAAATGTAATCTCGACATTTTAGATGATTATTCTATAATTCTGTTTTTAATCTTTTATCTGAAAACTTTATGTCAGATTTCAGACTTTTATCAGCAGCTGTTGTTAAATCTTTGACTCCACTTCCTGTCTGTGACATCATCACAGCGTCAGCAGCAGTTTAACCTCAGGTGAGGCGCTGCAGGTAACTTTGTGTCCAGGCTCACAGCAGAGGGGCCCGTCCTGTTCGGCCTCCTCTCATTGGACGACAGCGTCAACAAACACAAAGAGAAAATAACACGATCAGCTGTGTTCAGTCAACACACAGTGTGTGTGTGTGTGTGTGTGTGAGGTCACAGTGGTACACAATTAATACACACACACACACACACACACACACACAGATAATCAATAGATTCATTACAACACTTGTCCTGAATGGCGCCTGACGTTTGTTTGTCTGCAGTCACTAATTCTTCTGTATTAATGTTTAAATATAAATAAATCACAGTTCTACAGTTTCATGTCGTCTGTGACTGAATCAGATGTTTGTTTCACTGACAAAACCCTCGTTTACATTCTTTAACTTCAGTGACTGAACAGAAGAAGAACAACAACAACAATAATAATAAAACTCTAATATTGTGTAACTGATCATTTCTGAGGTTTTCACGTCATGTTTGGAGTCCGGCTGATTTTTTCCGCTATCATTGAAGACGCTGACACACATGTCCTGAGATGTGGAGGCCTTTCTGAGAATCACCATCCTGACTGAGCCTGACTGAGCCTGACTGAGCCTGACTGAGTCTGACTGAGCCTGACTGAGTCTGACTGAGCCTGACTGAGTCTGTCTGAGCCTGACTGAGCCTGACTGAGTCTGACTGAGTCTGACTGATTTACCTACTCAGACTTTAGCCTCTGTATCGTCACTTAATCTGAACCTTTGTCACAAAATCTGGACTTTAATCTCAGATTATGATTTTTCTTTCTCTTTTAATTTGAACTGTATCTCAAAATCTTACTGTACCTGAAAACGTGCTGACATTTCAGCATGTGATCTCAGAGTCGTGACTTTGTCTTTGTTGATACATTTTATTTTAAAAATGTTATCTTACATTTCCAATACGCATCTAAAACTTCTGACACTAATCTCAGAATAATTATCTTTTTAAACAAAACAAAAAACAACAACTCTTGATCTGAAATCTTAATCTCAGGTATTATTTTTCTGACATGTTGGAAATGTAGTCCGGGTCTGGGTCCAGGTCCAGGTCCAGGTCCAGGTCCACTCTAAGTGCAGTGGGCTGGATGGACAGAACTGGTCTTTGCTCTGTTGTCACACATGAATTCAAAGTTTCACTCAGAAATCTTTAAACTGTTTTGAACAGACTCCAGAGTCTCGGTGTGGATCCAGTCCAGGTTTAAGGCTCAACACACTGTTATGGTCTAGAAACAGGTGCTGTCTGTGTGTCTGTGCTCACCTGTGGAGCTGAGTCCAGGTCCAGGTGCAGGTCCAGGTCCAGGTGCAGGTCCAGGCTCAGATCCGGGTCCTGGTCGTGTCTGGAGCTCCAGGAGCAGCTTGTCTCGGACCCAGCTGAAGTCGTCCAGAGCCCGCAGGAAGGAGTGGAAGGCCCGGGGCCCGCGGTTCGGCAGGAGGTCCAGCAGCTTCAGGGTCTTCTGTCTGTTAGTCGGCTGAGACTCGATGTGTTCCACCTGAGCCTCCGTCAAAATGTCGTCCTGGTACAGCAGCGGAACGATAGTGTCGCTGACCAGCAGCTGCCCGGACAGCTCCAGCCTGTGTGCCCGCAGCAGAGCTCTGTGTGCCGGGTCCATTGACACGAGGACAGCCGGTCCTGCTTCTATAAACCATAAGGTTGTGTTGTTATGAACTATCGTGATGATCCATCATGAAAACGGAGAGACGGTTCCGGCCCGGACAACTACATGTGCTCAATGTTATTGTGTCCGACTCGAAACATACGAGCGGAACTAATGTTTAGCCAGTGTTAACCGCTCAGTTTATCTTTAACGTCTTTCCGTCTAGAAATCTTCTAATTGAATGAAAGCCTTCCATTTAATAATTGGTTACGCGTTTACATTGTGTGAATAATTACGAACAGCTCTTCAATTCGGCATACATGAGATACACCAGGAATCATTAACCTTTAAGGAAACCTCAACGGTTCGCCCCAACTCTTGTCTCAAAAGCCGTGGACAGTAGCTAGCAAACAGCGTAAGCTAACACTTACATGAATCTAACGCTCAAATAAAGAGTGTGTAGGGGATTAGTCAGACTCCGAATGCGAAAGAATAATCTGAATTATCCGACATGCTTATATTCAATGTTCTGCCAAGTGTTAATAATGAACAACAAAAGACGAAGTCTATAACTGGGATATTTTTCAATGAAGTTCGGCTGAATGGTCTCCAACGGATCGTCTTGGGACAGACTCACTTTAAATGACTTTATGACAACTTATATATCATATTCAAAATAATCAGAGAATCATATTCATTTTTACATTCAGTTAATAAATGAAGCTCCATCGCTAACAGGGAAAATCTCGATGTTCGGACCGGACCCGGTTCGGCTCACCGTGCTGATGGTAACGTTAGCTACAGGCTAACGCAAAGATCATGTTTTTTTACGAATGTAAATTATATGTTTTCAATATAATATCTGCCGAATTCACATGAAGACCGAAGAAAAATACGCTTTCTAAGTGTTTGTCGTTGAGAGTGAACGAGGAATCTTAAAACTGACAGATTCATCTATAGAGTTCTGCTCAGTGGTTTCCATACAGGACGTGTTGAACCAGACGGTGTTAATGAGACTTAAACGAGCTGAATATATAGAATAATGAGTGACAAATATTCAGCTGCTTACAAGATCAAAAAGAGGGGTTTGTGTTTACAGCCTCTTGCTTCCATGTTCAGGACATAAATCCAATATTCATGATCCAATATTGACATATTGACAATATTGACATTGATATTTTTTTAATGTATCTCCAATAGGTGTAATATATGCCGAATTACTGAGAACACCCCACATGTTCATAAGGACTCATATGTTTTAGTCTTCCTGGTGTTTGTATTTACTGACAAGTGATCAAACCTTAAATTTGAAGATTTGTGACAGGAGTTCCTTTCTTCCTCTTCCCTTCTTTATTTCTATTCTTTTCAAATGTTCAATTGTTTCATTAAAATTTTCTTCAGTTTCATAATAATTCTAACAAAATGTTGAGATACTGAGAAAAACTGTTGGCTTCCTGTTTTTTTTTTACTTCTTCTTTTTACAAGCATTTTAAACATTTCATGGTAGAAGTGAAATAACAGGCAGTAATAAACAGACATAAAAACATCTCCATGATGAAGCACCATATAAAAACTTTATTCATTTCATGTCTGGAGCTGATCAGCGTTACAGAGGAAGAGCTGCAGCCAGCTCGCCGGCAGAACAACAACACATGCTTTCAGTCTGTGCAGCTTCTTTACAAAAATGTACCAGAAAACACAGTGTGACACAATCAATAAATACTTTCAAAAACAAAACAGGCCGAGAGCTGCAGGGCTCAGCCGCCCACAGCTGTGATATGTACAGAGATGTGCAGCGATGGTCCTGCTCCTGGTGCTTTATGTCCAGTAATAAAGATTTGTCATTGAAAGGCTGTTGACGTCTGGAGGTCATTGATCAGCATGACATCGCAGCTGAAGAAGAAAAGAAGCGACCCGTCCCTTCCATCTTAACCCGCCGTACAAAAATAAAGATATAAAGAGGAACATTATGACAGATATTAACGGAAACATCAGGCCGAGTCGACAGTCACATCCAAACTGAGTCCCGTTTACCTGAGTGACCTACTGTTTAAGAACCAAAGAGCCCCGCCCCCTCAAACACCTGGACGAGTGACGCCGCAGTGGAGGCGGAGCTTAAAACCTCATGGGTGCAGGTGGTTTTTATTAAGGATCACATGTTCAGAGTCACAGAAAGGAGTCGGTCCAAGTCCAGATAAAAGCTTTAACTTAATGAAGTTGTGTTCATGAGCAGGTGTACGTAAAGACTTCACCTGGATTAGAAAACAAAAATACTCCCATAGTAAATTATAATTATAAGATAAATGTTGACTTTTTATCTCATAATTCTGATTTAAAGGTAATATTTCTTTCCTAACGCTTATTTCTCATAATTATTTTGTTTCTGATTGAAATCAATCCACCAGTTTTCATTATTATTATTATTATTATTATTATTATTATTATTATTATTATTATTAAGCGTTAACTGGCTGACTGTAATCTGGTCTCAGATCAGGCTGAGAAGTGTTCTCTCCTGCAGACTGGAATCGCAGCTGTTTGGAGACATCTGTTTTAGTTTTGGGTGAACTGTTCCTTTAATGGTTCTGCTGGTTCTGATGCCGTCTGATCGTCAGAGTGAGAGTTCTGTGTTCACATCAGGTCCAAACAAAGTGAACACGGTGTGATCTCTCCCGGGTCTTCGAAGCAGGACCAACAGGTCCTGTGTGACACCGTGTCTTTGTTTTTGTGTGATCTGATTGGCTCAGAGCTTCAGAGTACTACATCCAGCGGGGACAAAGTCCAACAGGAGCCCGGAGGGGTCAAACTGTGACTCTGGCGTCAGTTCATCTGAAAACAACACAAGGACGTGTTTGTTTTCGACACAGCTCATCGATCAGGAAACCTCGTCCCGCTGCCTCACAAACGTTTGGACGCAAGTGAACTCATGGTTGTCCAACCACGGCAGCCAATCAGAGGGCTCCGTTTCCTGAGTTTGAGGGTAGAAACAACAAACTCTGACTGGAGGAAATGTTAATCCTAGTTTCTGTTTATAATCAGTAAATAAAGTGTAATGAAGTTCACTGACTCACGCTTATCAAACACGGCCGTCATCGATCCAGTGACGTTCCAATAAACAAAGTATTTCATTGGGTTTTTTGAGTCGATCAATATAAAATAAACAAGGTTGTTTTGTCTTCTGATGATGAATTCAACATTATTCTGGACTTTTGATCAAACAAAACAATAAATATATAAATAAATAAATTGCTTCAGTTGCTTTTGAGCATCTTTAACTTTTCTCAGTTTACAGTTTTTATATCCACTGGACATTATAGTCTCGATGGATCAATAGTGTCTGTAATTAATCAACAGACAGGTCTCTGGTTTTAACAACTAATCGATTGATCGATTGATTATTTACTCAAATGTTGGTGTTTGATGTGATCAAAACGTCGTCACCTGAGCTCAAAGATTCAACCAACCTTTATGAACACAATATGTGGGAACAACAACCAACCAGCAGTGTGCAGTCGGTGCGGATGAAGCATTAATGATCCTGAACGACAAACATCAGACAGGAAACCAATGATCAGGTAAAAATCCAGGTTACATTCTCGTCTTCCACACTGAAGGTTCAGATTGTGACGCTGATCAGTCGCTGAATCAATCATCAATCACGAGGCTCTTTTACAACAATATATTTGTCAGTTTTATATTCTAACCAACAATATAAAAGTGTGAATGCAGTTCTTGAACTCGATCAGACGACATCAAGCAACCTGGATTTCATCTGTGACTCAGAGATCTGTGGTTACATATGTAACTTATTAAGTCCTCTGCCAAGGAGGTTTTTACCAGAATCTGTCTGTGTGTCTGTCTGTCACACCGTATTCAGGTGGCTGGTATCTATGAGTCAGTACCAAGGGGTTCTGTTGGACCTTGGCGGAGGTTTGCACTCTACTCTGTGCTGATGTGTTTTGAAGTGTGTTTGTAAGCTGCTCAGCGCTTCAGCAGTTCTGGCCGTAGAAAAGTACTCACTGCAGTGTAGTAAAGTCCTGCAGTGCAGTAAAGTACTCACTGTAGTGCAGTAAAGTACTCACTGCAGTGTAGTAAAGTCCTGCAGTGCAGTAAAGTACTCACTGCAGTGCAGTAAAGTACTCACTGCAGTGTAGTAAAGTACCACTGCAGTGTAGTAAAGTCCTGCAGTGCAGTAAAGTACTCACTGCAGTGTAGTAAAGTACTCACTGCAGTGTAGTAAAGTACTCACTGCAGTGTAGTAAAGTACTCACTGTAGTGCAGTAAAGTACTCACTGCAGTGTAGTAAAGTCCTGCAGTGCAGTAAAGTACTCACTGCAGTGCAGTAAAGTACTGCAGTGCAGTAAAGTACTCACTGCAGTGCAGTAAAGTACTCACTGCAGTGTAGCAAAGTACGCACTGCAGTGCAGTAAAGTACTACAGTGTAGTAAAGTCCTGCAGTGTAGTAAAGTACTCACTGCAGTGCAGTAAAGTCCTGCAGTGCAGTAAAGTACTCACTGCAGTGCAGTAAAGTACTACAGTGTAGTCAATTACTACAGTGTAGTAAAGTACTCACTGCAGTGCAGTAAAGTACTGCAATAAAGTACTGCAGTGTAGTAAAGTACTGCAGTGCAGTAAAGTACTCACTGCAGTGTAGTAAAGTACTGCAATAAAGTACTGCAGTGCAGTAAAGTCCTCACTGCAGTGCAGTAAAGTACTGCAGTGCAGTAAAGTACTGCAATAAAGTACTGCAGTGTAGTAAAGTACTGAAGTAAAGTACTGCAGTGCAGTAAAGCACTGCAATAAAGTACTGCAGTGTAGTAAAGTACTGAAGTAAAGTACTGCAGTGCAGTAAAGTACTGCAGTGTAGTAAAGTACTGCAATAAAGTACTGCAGTGCAGTAAAGTACTGCAGTGTAGTAAAGTACTGCAATAAAGTACTGCAGTGCAGTAAAGTACTGCAGTGCAGTAAAGTACTGCAATAAAGTACTGCAGTGCAGTAAAGTACTGCAGTGCAGTAAAGTACTGCAGTGTAGTAAAGTACTGCAGTGCAGTAAAGTACTGCAGTGCAGTACGTCGAGTGTATCGAGAACTGAGCGTGATCTGACCTCCTCCTGTGGTTGACTCCTCCCCCTCATTATTGCGTGTCCGTTTGGTTTCCCGGGTCCTTACAGGAAGCAAGGCATGATGGGATTGGTCAGTGGTCAGATAGGTGTTGCACACAGCGGATGCATTGCACTCGTCCTGCTCCGCCTCTACACGTTGTAGGTGTAGTCCGTCAGGTAGTCCTTCAGCCTGTTGGGGAGCGGCAGATCCTGGACCTGCCGCGTCGTCCTGTTGATGGCGATGCGACAGAGGTGCTGCAGCGCCGGCGTGGCCGTGTACACGGGTTTGGTGAGCAGCAGCTGCACCGTGCCGTTGGGCGGCATCACAGAAGGCTGAGAGTTCGACGGCGCCTTGTCGCTGGTCCTGGACAGCTGGACGTAGTGCTCCACCAGGTGGACCACGCTGTCAAACTGCTTCAGCTTCGGCTTCACCAGAACCACCGAGTCCAACTTGAATTTCCCGTGTTTGTACTCGATTCGCAGGTTGGTCGGACCCGCTGACGTCATGGCGGATATGGTGAACAGGTAATCTCTCTGAGAGCTGTCCCGCACCAGGAAGGTGCCCTCCGAGGCGTCCTGGAGGATCTCTTTGGCCTCGTTAGCGGTCAGACTGCCCCAGTACCAGCCTGACACCAAAGAGACAGAACTGTCAGAATATACACAGGAAACAGTCGGAACAGAACCAGGAGACACAGGTAACTATGTATCTCCATAGAGACGTGGGGTTTGGGACACACCTGTGTTCTTCAGGTCCTTCATGGCTAAGGCGATGCGGCTCTCGTCTGATTCCACTGTCCTGGAGTTGTTGTCGCCTCGCCTGTCGCTCTCGATCCTGTCTGTGGACTCGGAGGACTGGCAGGTCATTGGACAGATCCAACCTTCAGCCTAGAGTTAGGCCCACAGCTCAGACATGGGACGAGGTCTGCAGCAGCCAGACGGGAGGGGAAAAGGACCCTGACTGGGTCTGAACCGGTCTGTACTGACCTGGAACAAACCAAATCCATCAAAACAGACCGACTGAGCAGGACAAGCTCAACATTACTGTTATGTTAATTATTCATCTCATCAAACTCGTGTGCAAAATACATTCTGCTGCAGACTTTCTTCTCACATTGAACTACATTCAAAAATTCAATGATTTAAGATAACTAGTGCATTGCCCGTAGGAAGTGTGTATTCCTGTAGAAAAGTGGGATGTTAAGCAGCTTTTTCATGGACGGCTGTGAGGCTGTTTGAAGGTGGAACGTCAGAGATATTTAGGTTTGTTGTGAAATTCAATATTGGGTATAATTGGCTGTTTTTGACTATTTTTGATTTTGCCATTATATTTCACCTTAAAAACTATTAACTTTGCCTTACTTGGTGTGATTATTTTCAGCACAACCTCATGTGTGTGACTGTACAGTTATTTTTTCATTTTGACACACTGTATTAACACAATGGACCTAAAATCACCAAAAAACATCAAATCCGAGTAGAAAAACTTAGATTTTTTACTGTGAAAACCACAAATATGTTTAACAAACCATTTTTATTACTTATAATGCAAACACAGATTGTTGTTTGCTAAATTTGTGCATAAGTGTTTGAAGTATACAAAGTTATATGTAACTATTTACATTTAAATGCAGGCAGTGCCTCAGGCTCAGGCCTCCTCAGCTCCTTCCTGCCTGCTCCACATTCAGCTTCTCCTCGTTGTTTTGACTTATTAAACAAAAAAAACGACTCCACTACACACTAAACACACAACACCAAACACTACAGTACACACTAACTATACACTCCTAACACGCTAAATGTCACAAATTTCTCAACTCCCAAAACTCGCGGTCTCCTCACTGTCGGTCCCTCCCACAACTTCCCCTGTTCCTCAGCAACCAAATCACATGGTTTGCCATATAATTTTGTGATTGGCTGGTGTGGTGCCTTTTTCCACTAATAGGAACGTGTTTTCTTGCTTGCAAACTTTTCCTGCTTGCGGACACTTTCGTTAGAAAAGCCCGTTTTGACCGTTTCTTCCTGCACGTTTGAACGTGACGGCAATGTTCGCCAAAAAGCGTGGCGGACATTATTTATCATAAGTCCGGTTTTACTTGGCCTACCAACACGATTTAAAAACTGGTATATAGTTTGAAGGCCGTACCAACACATACGTCGGAACCAAGACTCACAGAAGCTGCGTCTCGCTGCTACTTCATCTTAAATTGGTCACGTGATTTGGACGCACCGGCACATTTGTCGACTCAGGAGGCGGGGCGTGGGCTCTGCAGTGATTGGCTCTGGTGCGCACGTGGCTACAGTTGACAATGCTAGCGGAATGCGTAAATCATTTATGAAATAATTTATTAACGGCTTCTTTGTAGTCCAAACAAATCCGACGTTGCACACTCTTAAACCACGCAGCAGCCATGTTGAAAATCTCAGGTCAGTCTGATCCTGATCTGAACACACACACACACACACACACACACACACACACACACACACACACACACAGATGTCTTGCTTTTATAGAGAGATATTGTTCAAACATAAAAACAGGAAGTGCACAGAGGAGGATCAGAGACGTCTGAACACCAACTGGGTCTCTTGTTTCATTCTGCTAACAGCACAGCATGGAAGTTTTCATACAACTGATTTTCTGTTCAATTGATCACTGTGAATAACTTCAGACAAAACAGGACATTTGTGGATGAAAACTCTGACATTTTTAACGTCGCCTTTTCTTTAAGAAACCAAACGATTAACTGATAAAAACCTAAAATCACTTGAGTTCATTTAAAACACTTCACAGTCAACTGTGGCAGAAACATAAGTCCTAATAGTTGAAAAGATTCACGTCTGACAGGTTTTATAAATATGAATCTGAGGGAATGACTCATGTTCACATTAACTACCAGTGTAATTATCATTGGGTTGTTCTATGTTAAAACATAATGATCAATCTTAAAGTGCTACCTGACGAGTTATTAAGTGTATGCAGAATTGAAGAGACGACTTTAATCTTAAGAAAATAAAGTATTTATTTAATAGTATTTTATTGAACAGATCTGTACACCAGCTGACACGTGAGGCAGCCTTAAATTACTAGAATTTTGAACAGAATTTAGTGCAGCGTGACATTCATTTTATATCTCAATAATCTAATCAAAGTAAATACTGGCGTTTTAGTGGGATGTAAATAACAACATATACATTCAGTGTATTCATACACACATCCTCAACGTGAAACAATGAGAACTTTGAATATAATTTGGTGTAACGTGATAGTTTCCCCTGTTGGAGAACAATTTCAGAGGCAGCTGTTTGTGTTCAACAGAACCGCCGGTGTTAGAATATGTAAAACATGTTTCAGGCAGGTGAATACGTCAGCAGGAGGATGAGGACTAAAGTGCTAAAATCGAATCTCGAATAGAATTTGGAGTGAGGTGATGGATTCTTCTACTGACGTTTACAGGAGCAGTCTGTAGTTTTACTGAAGAGATGTTAATGAAGAGAACATCTTCACCGACTGATAAACTGAATGATCAAACGGACCTTAAAAGGACAAAAACACAGTTTCTACTGTTGTACTGTGTATATATGTGGCGGACCCTGCCACCGCTCTGTCTCCACACAGTGTTCTGGGACCTTATTGTCCTCTGAGGACAGTTTGTTTACTCACTGGTGGAAAAAAATGTTTTTATTCCCTCTTTAATATTGTGAATATTTCACATAGTGGCCCTTTAATCCACCCTCTCCATGAGATCCATCAGTCTGTGTGAGCCGGAACCACTCTGCGGATCCACTTCAACACACACTAATATTATTTTATAGTCAGCGCATGTTCACACCGCCAGCGGCCGCGGTGAGCTTAAATTGGTAAAATAATGAATGGAGTCTGGTGCAGAGTGTTCGTGCAGAGCGCAGGTGTCCACACCGACCGCACCGTCCGTCTGAAACACGACCGACACCGAACAGGACTTCATGTCGAGTTCTGAGACACAAACCAACCTACCTGAGATGCTCGCAGCACAGCTAGCTGCTAGCTAGCCAGACGCTAGCTCAGAAGCAGCGGTGCCAGTTGACGGTCCGTGTGGAAGAACCGGACCTGTCCGCGGCACCAGTCCGCTCCGGAACCATCACTTGTATTAAATGTCCTCTCCTGCTGGCTAATGGCGGCTGACACACGGCGACAGTCCGCTCACACGTCAGTGTGTCGGCCGGGACAGATTAGAGCTCCGGTCAGAACCCCGAACGACAAAACACGGATTTAGTCCCGAGACCCGGAGAGCGAGCAGAACCGCGTGTGCGACCCGAACATGGTGTCCGTCCGTCCGTCACTGTGCTGCGGACACAGCGAGTCCAGAGAGCCGCCGAGTAACGACAATATCACCATAAACACAAAAGAAGCATTTCCAGGAACTTTCCAGGAATACAGTCACGTGGTGCCGAGAGCAGCGATTTAAGGTGGACCGCCACACACACACACACACACACACACAACACACACACACACACACACACACACACACACACACACACACACACACACACACCTTCAGGTGCTCTCCCAGATATTTAAATTGCAGGTTGAAGGCACGTGCACGTGGTGTGCCGAGATGTTTTTTTGAGACTTGCACAACACACACACACACACACACACACACACACACACACACACACACACACACACACACACACACACACACACAGGGTTACTGAGTACAAACAGGGCCGTTTCCAGGATTTCAGGCTCCCTGAGGTCAGCCCCTCTCTGAGCACTGGGTGCTGGAGCTGGAAGTTCTGCAGCGGCCTCTGGACCGGGCCTGTGACATAATCACACATGCCGAATTTACAAGAAGGTCCAAATAATGAAGTATTTGTCAGAAAGCGTTCTTCTCAAAGTTTATAAAGCTTCTCTCAACCCAACAACTCTCACAAGTGAGTGACTTTTTAAGGGACTCTGGGGACGGCGGCCGCTCTCTCCTCTCCTTGCTGCTGTTGACTGCAGCTGATGATGAAAACATTCTCAGATTGTTGTAAATGATTGTAAATACCATCAGATGTGATCCTGTGACGTCACTGACCTCCCCTCCCTGTTTATTTACTAATCATGAACTATATTTTAAATCAGATCTTCTTTCACTGACTGAGACAGAAGCCTGCAGGAGGAGCCGGAGACCTGCGGCTGCTTTGTTACTGTGTTGTTCTGTGTTGTTAGTGACTGTGTGTCTGTTCTTATGGATCCCTGATAACCTGATCACGTATCAATGATCGCCACCAACAAGGAGTCCTGCACTGTGAGGGCAGTAAAACACGACGGAAGTCTGAGAGTTTCAGAACATTAACTCCATGAAATCAATTTGAAAGAACTCTTTTATTTGTTTCTATATAGTAATGAACCCAGTTTTACTAGAACTGTACTGATTGATTAGGCATGTTTCACCCACAGAGCGTCCTTGTGTGCGTAGTCCATGAATTTGAGTGGATATGCTCATTAAAACACACACTGAGCTTCATTGATCGGCGCTGACTTCAGGTTACAGGACATTACGACCCTCACTGAGCACATTACTCTGAAACAAGCCGCACCACGTCGCCCTGCAGACACACAGACAGGACGCAGGCCTGTTCTCTGACTCTGGATCTGTTTCTTATGTAATCACATTTTGAATCTTTGAAAAGTGTTCATGAACGTCACAATATCTCAGTGATCCACAAACTCATGTTTTGCCCTGATTTTCAGAATCAGTGTTTTATTTTATGTGATTGCTGATAAAATGAATTAAGACCATGATCCGTAAAGTAACTAGTAACTAAAGTAATCAGTTACAGTAGTGGAGTAAAAAGTGCAGAACAAGCACCTCAGTGTAATTTAGCACTTGAGTAAATGTGCTTGATTACATCACTTCTCATAATTAAACATATTTTTGGTTTATATTCTTCCCGTTGGATTGTTGACGTACCTATAAATTACTTCAGACCACAAAACAAAACCCACACTTACCTTTAATACTGAAGTATGTTCTAATAACTGATTTAAAATAAATACATGATTTGGTCCTTAAACTAAAGAGAGTCCTGATGCAGAACGGTCCATTTCAGATTAATATATATTATGTTATTATACATAATTATTGATCCGAGTTTTAATCACTTTAATGTTGCAGCTGGTGAAAGCTCGTGTTAATTATTCTGCATTATATTAATGTTAAGCACTCCGGTGCAGCAGGTGGCGCTGTGGGCACGTGTTCCGTCATCAACCGTAGAAGAAGAATGTGAGCGGCGAAGAAGAAGTTAGCGCGGGTGTTTTGACCGGTTAGCTAACGGCTACAAAACAGTTAGCAGGAGCTGAGAGTCCGCCGCCCGCCCGTCTCATCACCGTGAGTGTTTAATGAAGACACTTTAAACTTGTTACACATAATATTTAACACGGTTTTATTAACAGTCGGTGAACATGACGGTCAGATTAACTTTGTGATTTAGCTGAAAGTTTTGTTTCCGTTTGCATTAAGAAGAGTGACGCTCGGCTGATTTGTGATAAAATGAATCTGTCATTTCTGTCGTTGTTTTCGGTTTCACGTAAACTTCCACCCGACAGAAGAATAGTTGAGACACTTTATTAATCGATGGGATGTTTTGTTGTATTCGGCGCATGATTCAATTCGTCCAGCTGTTAATATTTCCCACAATCTTCCGTTATTGTCGTAACTTTAATGTGAACGTTGATGAGTTCACAGCGCTACGTTAATATTAAGAGAAATACTCAGAGATTAGAATTGTTAATGACTTTGGTACAAACTCATCACACTGTAGAAACGTTTCACTTCAGATAGTTAGCCTGATAGATTTACATAATGTTCAGCTGCTGCAGGTGACATAAAATGTCTGATTTTTAAATGGAGTTAGTCAATGCCACCAATCAGAGTTTGATAATATTGATCTAACACTGTTAATCTGCCTAATCTGAACTAATACAAGTTTTGGAAAGTACAATCTGAGGTACTCGTGCTAAAGTTGTATTTGATTTTTACCTCCAGACTGTTTCAGAGGGAAATACTTTAAAGCTAAAGTGTTAATAATGTGTTAACACTGTGCATTAATATTCAAACAGTATAAAATAACATGTATATGTATATAAAGTAGTTAAAATGAGCTCCTCTTCAAGCAGCAACCACATTAAATATCTGCTTTTATTATAATACAAACATGAAAGAAGTCCAGTCACATGATATTCACTCAGTGTCACTTTATCAGGAACACCTGTGAACTCTGTGGGAGTATTTTTACACGCTCATGATGTCGTTTCTCCTCCAGCGTCTGTGAAGGCGTCGCACCGAGGCCGTCATGGAGTCCACAGAGAGCAGATTCGCTCACCTGCTGCAGCCAATCAGAGAGCTCACCAAGAACTGGGACATCGATGTGGCGTCAGAGCTCAACGACTATTTAGAAGAAGTAAAACTTAAATTATCACGTCAGAAAAAGCTGACTGGCATGTTCAGAATGTGAACGTGAAGCCTCAGTTGAATAACCGGACCTGTGTCTGTGTCTGCAGCTGGATGACATGTGCATCACGTTCGATGGAGGGAACACCAGGCTGAACTTTGCAGAAGCGGCTCTGTTGATTCAGGGCTCAGCCTGCATCTACAGCAAGAAGGTCCATTTAAACTCAGCACAAATAAAACCAGTGTGAACTCAATCAGCTCAGCCTGAATGTCTGTGTGTCTGTTTCAGGTGGAGCTGCTGCACAGTCTGGTTTACCAAACTCTGGAGTACATCAACGACAAAAACAAGAAGTAAGACCATCGTCCGGTCCGACTGAGTGTTTGTATTTTTGACAAAAGCTTCAGGTGATGATGTTTTTCTGTTTGTTCCTGTCAGACGGAACAAACAGACGGCAGCGTCTCAGGAGGACGGTGCGGACGGAGCAGCAAGCGACCACGATGTCGACGATGTTGCTGTGGTCAGAAACAAATATTAACTTTTCTTTAAATATGTCTTCATCAGGTCATAATGTTTAGAAACACATCCACATTTAGTTGTGTTAAAGTTGATGCTCTGCAACGTGCCCACAGATCACTTAAATTAACAGAATTTTGAATGCAGTTTGGCTCGGCCTCATTACATGATGAGTCCACATGAAGTCACTAACTTCACACTTCAGTGTCAACTTTGGTAACTCGGACACATAAACATCAACTTTTTAATGATTACACTTGTAGTTCTGTTTGTCAACACTGATGTCTCCGCTCTATCACTGCCAGAAGGCATTCTGGGTAATGTAGGAAAGCACTGAACCAATCAACAGCCACCTGTTTGTCTCCTTCAGTTCACTCCTCTGGACCTCGATGTCTCCGACGAATCACAGAAGGCCGACGCCCACACGGTCAGTTCAGACCTGTCTCACTCTCTGAACACCTGTCTCTCTCTCTGAACACCTGTCTCACTCTGAACACCTGTCTCACTCTCTGAACACCTGTCTCTCTCTCTGAACTCCTGTCTCTCTCTCTGAACACCTGTCTCACTCTCTGAACACCTGTCTCTGTCTCTGAACACCTGTCTCTCTCTCTGAACACCTGTCTCTGTCTCTGAACACCTGTCTCTCTCTCTGAACACCTGTCTCTCTCTCTGAACACCTGTCTCACTCTCTGAACACCTGTCTCTGTCTCTGAACACCTGTCTCACTCTCTGAACACCTGTCTCTCTCTCTGAACACCTGTCTCTCTCTCTGAACACCTGTCTCTATCTCTGAACACCTGTCTCACTCTCTGAACACCTGTCTCTCTCTCTGATCTGTCTCTCTCTGAACACCTGTCTCTCTCTCTGAACACCTGTCTCGCTCTCTGAACACCTGTCTCTCTCTCTGAACACCTGTCTCACTCTCTGAACACCTGTCTCTCTCTCTGAACACCTGTCTCTCTGTCTGAACACCTGTCTCACTCTCTGAACACCTGTCTCACTCTCTGAACACCTGTCTCTCTCTCTGAACACCTGTCTCTGTCTGAACACCTGTCTCTCTCTCTGAACACCTGTCTCACTCTCTGAACACCTGTCTCTCTCTCTGAACACCTGTCTCTCTCTCTGAACACCTGTCTCTCGACCTCTCTCTGAACACCTGTCTCTCTCTCTGAACACCTGTCTCACTCTCTGAACACCTGTCTCTCACTCTCTGAACACCTGTCTCTCTCTCTGAACACCTGTCTCACTCTCTGAACACCTGTCTCACTCTCTGAACACCTGTCTCTCTCTCTGAACACCTGTCTCTCTCTCTGAACACCTGTCTCTCTCTCTGAACACCTGTCTCACTCTCTGAACACCTGTCTCTCTCTCTGAACACCTGTCTCTCTCTCTGAACACCTGTCTCTCTCTCTGAACACCTGTCTCACTCTCTGAACACCTGTCTCTCTCTCTGAACACCTGTCTCTCTCTCTGAACACCTGTCTCACTCTCTGAACACCTGTCTCTCTCTCTGAACACCTGTCTCTCTCTCTGAACACCTGTCTCACTCTCTGAACACCTGTCTCTCTCTCTGAACACCTGTCTCTCTCTCTGAACACCTGTCTCTCTCTCTGAACACCTGTCTCTCTCTCTGAACACCTGTCTCACTCTGAACACCTGTCTCTCTCTCTGAACACCTGTCTCACTCTCTGAACACCTGTCTCTCTCTCTGAACACCTGTCTCTCTGTCTGAACACCTGTCTCTCTGTCTGAACACCTGTCTCACTCTCTGAACACCTGTCTCACTCTCTGAACACCTGTCTCTCTGTCTGAACACCTGTCTCTCTCTCTGAACACCTGTCTCTCTCTCTGAACACCTGTCTCTCTCTCTGATCTGTCCCATGCTCAGTCGGCCTGTGTCGCTCCTCTTCCTCCGGAGTCTCTGATTCCTCCTGAAACTGCAGAGAAACAGAAACTTCCTCTCATCAGGTCAGTTTGTCTTCACGTACAAACTGTGTTTATTCTGACTGATGTCAGAACGGTGAAATGACGTCGGCGGTGTGTCTGTGTGTCAGTGTGAAAGGTGAGGTCCTGTGCAGTCTGAAGGACTTCAGGATCAATATCTTCGTCCCTGGAGATGAAGATCTGATCCTCCTCACTCTCGGATCAGCTGCTTCCAGACTTCTGCTGGACGAACGTCCTGCAGACTCGCTGCAGCAACAAGGTGCACGACCGACATCCAGATGAGAGAAATTAAACTTTAACAGAAGCTGAGCGACAACAAAATACCTCAGACCCAACCGACCATCAGAAACATGGAGTGTTGATGAGGAAGAAATCTGTTACTTTGAGACAAAAGTACAAATATCTCATTATCAGAAACGAGGTGTAACTTCACAAATTAAGTTTTAATACTAGAACAAGTAACTAGTACAATAAAAACCCCAAACATTTAGTTTAAATGAATTTTCTTTAATGAATTCATCAGAATAAAGCTGTTATTGTATTTTTAAGGTCTCTGACTTTATTTTCACAAATATATTAACTTTATAGAATCAGGACTTTATATTGAAAATATTATGACTTTCTCACTAAAATCCAATTTAATTCTCAGGATTCATTTCATGGCTTCACTCTTGAAACTTCACTCTTGCAGCTTTATTTTTTATAAAATTACAACTTCTGTTCTCAGACATTATGTGACTCTGAATAATATTTTGACTTTTACATTTTCTCAAACAATTGCAAAGTTATCAGCTTTAGTGAACTCTTCCAGAACTCGTCACATGCTTTAAAAAGAAAAAGATACAGAAGTATGTTTCACTCCTGATCATCCTGCTGGTGTGAATCATTAAAGGGTTGATTTTAGGGACCAGGTGAGAGTCAGAGTACGAACTAACCAAACATCGTTAACAACTAAACAGTTGTAAAATGCTCCTGAACTGAATGTGATGACACGTTCACCTCTGAATGTTTAAATGTCTCCGTCCAGACGCTGCTGCTTCAGTCCTCGCTGAGGTCGAAGATCACGGCGGCGATGCTGCTGACGGTTTTGTTCCTTTAGAGGAGAACCACATGGAGTTAGACCAGGACCCGGAGGAGCACGTGGACCGACACCAGGTCTCAGCACGGATATTCTTAACAGTCCCATTAGAACTGCGTTCTCGTCTGTGTTTTAACCTGAACGCTTGTCTCGTCTGTCAGGCTCCGAGCGAAGGCCGGATGATCCGAGAGAGACGGCAGGTGGAAGACGACAGACCGAGGAGGAGGGACGAGTCGAGGCCGGCGGTGGGTTCCTTCATCCTGACAGCAGAGAGACGTCCTCACTGTCTTCTGACAGTCAAGACTTTGTTCTTAAAATATTACGGCTTCAGTCTCATAAAGTGACAAGACACTTTTCACTAATCTTATAAAACCACAACTGCCATCACATTATATCAGTACACGTCAGCATGAGCACTGACTCACTGACTGACTGACTGACTCACTGACTGACTGACTGACTCACTGACTGACTGGCTGACTGACTGACTGACTGAGTTGTCTTTCTGTGGTCTCAGGTGAACGTGTGGGCGCTCCATGACCCGTACGCTGAGCTCGGGGAGGACAAACCCTTTAAATCAGGTGGGCTACTGGACTCGGCTGTTTGTGGACCGTAGTGTTGCTCTCCTTGTTCACGGAGTTGTTTCCTCTGTAGGAAAATGCTACAAGGTTCCTGAAGGTCTGGACGAGGGCGGGAAGAGGAAAAGAAAACGGCCGGCTTCACTTCAGGACTTCAGGAGCTGGTTCAGAGGAACCTGTGAGCACGGACCACGTCTGATCTGTTCTGTGGTGACGACGATGTTTCACTGAGGATTCACTAACCGCTTTGTTTTGTTTGTTGCAGTTGATCCTCCGGAGCACAAACTTAAAAATGGACCCACGTTTACAGGTAACATGTCTGTTCCACTGACGTTCTCCTAAATCTGTTAAATACACAAAGTCCTGATGTTTACAGCAA